>JAIPMN010023005.1:0-38885 GCA_020650975.1 Apostichopus californicus
GTTCTGTAAATCCTGTCACTCATATCAGTACTCGTGTCAGAGTTAACTAGTTACTCTCTTGACGTGTGTGTGGTGAGATATTGTCCCTTTTTGCGGATGTGTCACCGTAACGAAGACGAAGAAGACGAAGACGAAGACAAGTTGATTTTGAATATGACCTTTGTTCCTTAAATATGACATGACAAATATCGTCATGGTTTCTATTGGTTCTATATGCATTTTATCAAATTGGCAGGCTTCATTTGCAAGGAATAAATAGAGAAAAGGAAAACAAGGAAAGTTAAAGTACGATAAAAGATGATCTTTAAAATCTTGTCTCGACAGAGAGAACTTGTACAACACGAATGAGAAGTTTGACTACGGTGGTTTCAGAGAGCTGGAGGAACTGCAATCTCAGATCGGAACTTCTACGACCCTCTTTGTCTACCAGTTTGTGGATCCAGGGGTTTATGTGTTCCATCTCAGCAACAATACCAATAGGAAAATGGTAATTTTCTTTGCCCCTGCAGTCCCCTCTTACCCCCTTACCCCTTCTCCTCCCAGGTTAAAAAAGTGCCTATTTTATCTATTATCTATCTTAGAGTAACATATTCATTTTTTATGGTGCTTGTATTACATCAACTATTCTGTATACATTATTTTAAACTCATCAACTGTAGAAAACAATGGAATAGGTAAATAGTTATATTTATAAATAGAGATTTTTCAACATTGTCAATATTTATAAACATCTGACATTGCAGCGTAATGATTCAATACATGAAAATCTCAACAGTAGCCACTGTGGCAAACCCGAACCCTCAATTTTCATACAGTGCATTTAATTAGTTGTATTTTCTTAAGCTGAAATTGATTTGGACATGACAATGTTTTGGTTTTGCCTGCCAGTATGAATGTGATTGATCAAACTTATTAACCCCCCACTCCCCTCCCTCTTTTTTTGTGTATCTATATATAGTGAATATGATCTTACAGCAATGAAAGTGCAATATCCACAACTTTGACTGAGAGGAGGGATAAATAGGGGTTGGAGGGGAGAGAATCCTTTGCATAAATAAAGTTCAAAAACTGAAATGAAACAGTGATAGACTATCTTTGGGACAAAGGTTTTATTTTGTGTTTGTTTATTCATTTGTTTTTTCACAACATACATCATTTGTAGCCAATACAGAGAGTTATGGAATGTGAAAGGAAGTGTATCAAAAAACTGTTGTGGGCTTATCTAGTGATACACTCCCTGTACATAGAGTCCACATGGTATAAGATTCTTGTAATTTGATATCACCGGTTGAAGCTCTCAGAGATCCACATACTGATTCATTATCACACACTTTATCCTGTTTCCTACAGTACATCCGTGTAATGGCAGAAAATGCCCAGTGCTCTGAGGACGGGCCTTACTTTCCTCCCACTCCGAGGTACGTGGTCCAGAACGGCATCGCAGTCGAGTCCGGTATTCTCCTGGCTCCCGATTGGCTGACCATTTCTCTCGTGCTAGCTCTCGTCCTCGTCCTCACCATTCTCCTTGTCGTCATCTTGGTGAGAAATTTGTCTTCTAGAAATTTTTTTTTTAAAAGAAAAGTAAAGATTTGATGAGTTTTCTCAGTATTTTAACTTACTTTACATTAGGCGCCATGGCCAAGGTAGGATGCTGAGGGGGCTGCAGCAGGCTGCAGCCAGGCTGAGTAGGATGTAATCAGTTGTGGTTTGCACTCTTAAACAATAGGCACTGCTGGTCTGTCAAGATAACAGCCTCACTGCAAGAGATATTGCACCTGCTGCAGCTTTTCTTTCTGAGACAGTTCCTAAAGTGGTTAACTTTTCAAAGTACTTTTAACAGTGACAGAAGGGACAAAAAGCACGCACAGAATACAGACAGATTCTGTGCGTGTTTTTTGTCCCTTCTGTTACTGTTACTTGTCATTTAGCCTTTGAAGAAGATCCTGCTAGGATCGAAACGTCAGGCCAACTTACTTTTACACATTCTCCTACACAGGCTCTCTAGTGGATAAGCAGTTTGCTTATCAGTTTTATTTTATTTTATCTCAAATTACTTCTACACAACTTTTCAATTAACTCTTCCCACGGCAGTCCTCCATGTCTCATATTGTTGTCAGCGTATATGCCTAACCATACTTAACCCGACCTAATGTGTAGAATCACACAGGACAGGTTGTAACTTTTACACTTGTGCTTGGCCAAGGTATTCATAGTACACAATTATAATTTAATGTGTAAAAGTAAGTTGGCCTGACGTTTTGATCCTAGCAGCATCTTCTTCAGAGGCTAAATGACAAGTTACAGTAACAGAAGGGACGAAAATACACACACAGAATACAGACAGGTTAATGAGCATGGTGAACACAAAGAGATAGATGTAAGGGCATTAGTAGACAAGGGATGGAGAGAAGAAAGAAAGATACCAACAGGGGAAGAGGAGAGGTAGGAGATAAACAGTGGAGGGACAAAGAGAGGACTTATAATTAAATACAACGAGAGGAATTATAATTTAAACTGTGAAACATTTGGACACAGTTGTCCAATCCGATCTGCCTCTGACATCATAAGCTTCAAATATAATTCTCCTTCTCGCCGTCAGATTCTATTCCGCAAGTACGGCTGGAACAAAGAGAGTTACATCAGACCGAAGTACAGGGCCAAAACACTCCATCATAACTTTGATGACTACGCCTCAAAGGGATCGTCGGTCCACCATGTCAAGAAATACAACCGACACCTGGAGGCTAACAGTCTCGCAGCTCCTCCGGTAGAGGATGTACAGATTCAAGGTAAAGAACTTATGATGAATTGGATGGTTTCATCTGTGATCAGATTATCAGATGGATCCCAGTTTAGAATCCTCCCTTGGCCATCTTCACTAAGCCATGTTTTAATTTATATCTATATAACTCTTACGAATGGAGTCTTCCTTGATTTGCTTATTTCTGGTTTCTTACTTTGCAAATAAATTTTTTCCAAGGCAGAAAAGAAATTCTTCCATTTTCTTCACAAGGATAAGAAACACCTTGGAAATTAAAAAAAAATTACCAATAATAATAGTAAGATAATTAGCATATTACGTAAGATTTGCCCTTAGTTATTTCCAATAATCAGCAAACTTTTACTGGTGATCAGCATTATTAAAATTTTCCCACTTATTATTTTTCATTTTTTCCATTATTATTTTTCCACATTATTTTTTTTTCATTTTGCTTCAGCCATGTTTTAATTTCATATCTATATAATGTTTACAAGTTGAGCTCTTCTTGGATTTTGCTTATTTCTGGTTTCTTACTTTGAAAATTAATTTTGTCCAAGGCAGAAAATAAATTCTTCCATATTTTGCACAAAGATAAAAACACCTTGGAAATTAAACATCAATACCAATAATAATAATAATAAGATAATCAACATTTTATGTAAGATTTGCTTTTAGTTATTTGCAATAATCAGCAAAAGTTTTACTGGTGATCAGTTATAATTAAAAATTTTCCCATTTATTATTTTCCATTTTTTCCATGATTATTTTTTCCAAATTATTTTTTTCCATTTTGCTTCAGGAGCAACAGACGTCAAGGTCAGGGAGGATGAGTTTTGGGATTATGATAAACAAGTCGATCTGGAAGCATTCAGTTCATCGTCCCTATACGGAGAACTCTCTCAGCAGTCCAGAACGGTCACAGGTGAACTCGGAAAACAGAAGGAAGAGGTAAAAATAATTAACCAACCAAAGATCTTGTTTTGTGTTGAATTGGCCACAAAAATGTGGATTCCCCAGTTACCATAATGTTTTGAAACAGTCTGATATATGATGTATTATTGTACAAAATATATAGTATATTAAATAAACTCAACAATGATTTTGTTTTACATCAATTTGGCCAAAAAATGTGGATCCCTCAGTCACAGTTTTAATGTTTTCATAAAGTCTCATTTTTATGATGTATTTTGTATAAAATGTAAATAATATTAAATATTTCACGTTTTGTTTCTTTCAAGGCCAAGTCGCTCTATCAGAAGTTGTTCAATCAGTCTGAGTCTCTCAAGGGATTGTGGGTAGCAAAGCTGAATCTCCAAGGAAAGGCTGCCCTCGCTTCAGAAGAAGATCTAGCCGCATACGAGACCAAGAGAGAACAGGTAGCGAAGTGTTCAGTTTTCTTCTATTGTCTTAATTTGAATTGCCCGTAATTGATTAATATTAGTAATTTAGTTAGCATCAACCACCAGTATCTTGATGTGTTATAGTATCTGGTTGCAATAACTACTCCTCTTATCTTGAAAAGCATTCTTTGGAGTGATATTTATTAAAAATTGGGGGAAAAAATTCATGAGCTTGATTAAACTTTTATAGGCTTTCATGACCATCACCTATGTTTGAGAAATGAGAAGATGTTTAGATTAAAAGCAAACTTTTTTCTTTTACCCTACGTCCAGCTCGAAATGGAATTGGAGAGAAGACGAGAGCTCGGCTTGAGGTTGGAGAGTATTCTGAAGAGACAGACGACGATAATGACAGAAGACGAAAAAGCAAGAGAGGAACACCAGGTAGGAAAGACTGCCCTCTATATCTCTCGACTTACCCACAGTGATATGATTTAAGTTACTTGTTGCCATAGCGATCCTCCGATTCTAACCAGATTCAATCCCGATACTATAGCAATGTTCTCTGGGATGTCTTTGAATTTTGTTCGTCATCGTCTCGTGGTTGCTCACATTTTATTAATATGTTTTCTTGTAATCACAATCTTTTAGGTAAAATATGCCTTTTTATTCAGAAATCTCTTTATCTTTGCCTACTTCAACTATTCTCTCTCAGGTGGCTTTCTTATCGGCGGTTTATGAAGCAAACCGTCTGCTTAATGAATATGCAGATAAAGTGGCCAGTGGGAGGAGCTTGGAGGAAGAGTTTGAAGACACTATGCAAAACCAGTGAGTTTAATTGATTTTTTTTATCTTTTCATGCTTTCTTTATGTCATTCTTAGCGATGTTGAGATTGTGAAAAACTTGAGAAAATGTTCATCTATATTTATGTCAAATAATTTGTCATTGCCTAAGTCCTTTATTTTGAAATTTAGCTAAACTAAACAAATTCCTTTCTCAAGAGGCGGGCAGGGAGCCAGAAGGGTACAGGGTGGGTGTTTGGGGGGGGGGAGGGGTGGTTTGAGGGTAAGAAAGTGGTAGAAAGAGGGAGAATTGGAAATTATTACTTCTGATGTATGCAAATCTCAGATCCTTACCAGTATAAGCACTTAAATTTGGGTTCATTACAGTTATTGCTTTATGTAGTTTCACATCTGTCAAAGTGGTGTGCCTATTATGTTGCAACATTTTGAAAGCTGTGGCCATTTTAGCATATCTAAAAATTTTGGAGTCACTTCTGATAGTCACTGTAAGTTTCATCTCTAAGGACATTTTTGTTGATATACAACAATCCCATCCTATTGCTTATATACTCTTGAATATTTTATTTTTTTTTTGCAGTGTGATCACTCGTGTCGGGGCCCTCGTCAATGATTTGGACGGGGAGATATTGAACGAGATCATCAGGTTAGGGGCATATGGGTTCATGGGCCCGGAGCATGGCCTAGGAGGGGTCCTCATATTACCAGATGGAACCACACCAGCTGAGAAGGAGGACCTCTTTGGTAAGGAAACCGACATCTTCGGACTTTCCTTTTAGATTTATTTCGTAGGAAACAGCAGGGCGTTGATAGCCAGGTGGAGCTCTGAAGAGAAAATAAATGTCACTGGACTTTGTTCTTGAATAAATAACTGTTTATCCCATATTCCTCCTGGTCACCCCTAAGGGATCCCTGGGCCCCCCTAATGGATCGCTGGGCCCCAGGGCTCTCGTTAGGGAAACAGTCACAGTTGGCTAAGTACCTGGTATTAAACCTGTTTCTATTGTATATGCCTGAAACTAACAAATGTTGTCATTTACAAGTTTAGTGATCAGAAAGTTAACATTTGGCTTAACCAGACACTTGTTACAATCTCTTGTAGAGAGTATTCAACCCATTTCTATTGTGTATGCCTGACACTACCATATGTTGTCATTTCAAATTAAATGCTATGAAGGTTAAGACTTGAGACCGTCTGGTGTGCTTCCTCCACTAGGAGAGATTTATGCTGATATTTTTGACCCTCTCCAGTGTCCTGGAACAAATAACTTTGACAGTTTCTGTCTGTTAGAATTTGGAAGATACCTTCACCTTTCTTAATAGCAATGTTGTTTTCCATATAATATCACCTTTGACTTCAACTTAGTGCCTTCCCTTACAAAAACCTATGGCACTAGTTTCAAACTTATACCCAGAAATTCTGTGCTATTTTGCATGAATTTCTGTGAGTTTGGTGAAAAATGAACACATTTTGCCTGTTTTCAACCTGGGTCATACATTACATTTTCTGGGGAAAATCGAGGGAACAACAGGACATAGGTTGACAGGGAAATCTGTGGCAACCTGTGGCAACCTGTGGCAATTGAGCAATAGAAAGCACATGCTGTCACAGATCTTTTGTAAGGGTAATCTTACTAAGGCAGCATTGTTATACCTAATTTGGCTGCAGAAGCTGGGTATGATTAATACTGATTATCTCAGGAGCCCTTGAAATCTCTGATACTCGTAGAGAGGTAGAAATTTTTCTGTAAAATTTGACCCCTAATTTTTACATCTGCAGGACCTGATGGCTCCATCTTATACCCAGACTTGATCCACCAAGATACCACTACCGGCCTGGTTGTACCCAACAGCGAGTCCAGGATGCTCCTCTGCGGGGGTGAGGTGGTGGACATACCCCCGGATCACTTCATCCATCCCGGAACTGGACACGTCCTACCCATCCAAGGCAACGTGGCGTACGATTCTACCACCTCTAGGCTGATTGTGACCGTAGACTCAACAGGTACGATTAGCTAAATAAAATGCTAGAATGGGGGTTGAGTGTGTGTTGTAGTGTAGGTGGTCTTATAGTGGATTATGATGTACAGATGATTTGAATGTAGGGTCAAGTTTAAATTTAATGTGAGAATGATAAGTGTGTGGGTTATGCACAATTTAGATTTGTGTAAGGGATAGGAACCATGGGGGTGAAGATGGTATCTAGGTGGGGTGCAGATCATGTCCGAGTTTCACAGTGAGCTTTAATAATTCAATTTTGATGGGGTTGAAGAGAGGGTATCAGGATGAGCCAAGTGGAGGGGTCGGGATATGGAATGTGGTAAATAATCACTATAGTTAGCATGGTTGCTGCTGTGGTGCAGTGACACTATTACATTACACTACTATAACTGTATTATGTTATAGTGAAATATCCTTTGTCTCTTCATTGTTACATTACACTACTAAAACTGTATTTTGTAATAGTGACATACCCTCTGTACCTTTCATTATTATATTACACTACTATAACTGTATTATGTTATAGTGAAATATCCTCTGTTCATTTCACTATTACATTACACTACTTTAACTGTATAATATCATAGTGAAATAACCTCTGTCCCTTCAATAAAACATTACACTTCTATACCTGTATTATGTCATAGTGAAATACACTCTGTCCTTTTCACTATTATATTACACTTATTACTACATTGCTATATAATATTCACATACTGCCCATTCCATTGCTATTACATTACACTACCAGAGATATTTACTGTAATATGAATACATATCCTCACTTTACCCCCATATAAGACAAGTTACAGTTTATTTTACAAACATCATTATTTCCCTTTCAGGAGAATCCTTGAGAACAGACGAGAGGCTTCTGCCGTTCATCCCGTTCCCCACTAACCCCGAGTCTGGCCTTCCAGTAGAGTCACCTGTGACCCAGAGTGAACATTCAGGGGATATTAAATTACACGCTCCCATTCAGGATCCACAGACTGGGCTACAGTGCCCCATCTTGGCTATTACCATCCATCCACAGTCTGGGGTCGCATACCCTGTAGCTGGTACCCAGACTGACCCCGTCACAGGACTACCCGTCCCCATTGAGGTGGGGTCCGTCATGATCGATCCCGATAGCGAACAACCGGTCGTTATTGTCGACGTCACCATCGACCCGGATTCAGGTAATTAATTAATTTATTTAGTTTTAGAAATGTTGCTGTTTTTGGTTTTATGACACTTTTCCTTTGACAATGCATATATGCATGATTAATTAAATAAACTGCTACTTGAAAATGAACAATGTTATATAAATATGTATAGAGAAAATGTCATAAAAGTGGTTATTCATTTTCCTGATCTCTGCTTTAGGTGAAGTTTTACCTTTGGGTGGAATGGTACAACCCACCAGTCAAGACCACACTGCATTCTTCCCCATGGTTCCCGGAGAAAAGTTCACAGAGCCCATGAGCGGCAAGAAGGCCCCGATCCGTGGCGCCATGCTGGTGAATAACGACGTACTGCCGTGCAGCGGAGGGGAAGAAGCTGTGCTGGACGCTGTGGAAATTGCCTTGGAACAGAAAGTGAGAGAGTCCCTGAGATTATACCTAGAAACAGTCACTGGTGAGGCAATAGCAGAATAGAGATAAAGTTGTTTTTTCCAAATTTGTGCTGGTTTGGAAAGAGATATATGTGCTGAGATGTAAGTAACTTATTCTATACTGCTGTGAAGGAGTAGGGGAACCATTAACTCCTTGGGGAAACAAGAATATATCTTGTTCCCCTACATAGGGTGAACTATATTTTTTCTGTAGAAAAGAGCAGAAGTCGTTGCGGCCTATATAGCCTCATCACATAAACTGATTGGTTGTCTATCCTCACATTATCACACTGGTACCATTGCCCCTCCTCCCCCCCGCCAAAGTCCAGCTCCTTTGCAACAAATGAGCATATTAGAAAATCAAGGTCATTCCAAGCCTTTGCTTTCCAACGAGGCAGTGGCTCGCAGTCGGATAATATTGCTCAAGACATAACAAGTGCTTGCAGGAAAAAACTACTACTCGAAGCTTTCATTTCTTTCTTTCTATCTCAAAAATGTTTAAGGACCTGACGGTAACAACTGCAGGCATGAAAAGAATCAGCTCGAAAGCTGTTTGAAGAATTTGGAAAAGGCTCGAAAACACCGTCATTCTCATCACATAAGCGCCGCCCACGACGTCGAGAGAAGAATGGACAGGGCGTCGGTGTTAGCGGTCAGTGGAGGGACACCAGGTACGATGTTGTTTATTCTTTAACAGAGGTACATTTTATGTGTAAAAGTAAGTGGGTCTGACGTTTCGATCCTAGCAGGATCTTCTTCAGAGGCTGAATGACAAGTAACAGTAACAGAAGGGACAAATACAAGCAAAATGGTAAACTGAAACACAAAAATACAAGTACAAATACAAAGTGTATTGTATATACAAAGTTTTATTTAGAAGGTACATTTTAGTCAGGAAATGTGAGGATTCAGGATAAAACATGACAGTCAAAGTGGATATACCTTGTATTTGCAAATCCGAAAAAACATTTTATTTAGGAATTATGAAGTAAGAAATAATTTAAGAAAAACTATGGTGTGGCCTTGATGATAACATATTGTAGAAATTTCATAATGTTGATCATTAGGGTGTAGTGAACTGTTGTGTAAACTATCTTATCCAATTACCCAAACTTGTGAAATCAACTGGCTAGAGTATAAACTCCTTCTGCTCTTAGAGGCTTCTTTCTTTTCTTTCTTTCTCCTTGGCTTAATCAAGTTGTGTTTTACTCCATTCTGAAGTTGGAAACTGCCACAAAATCATGCGTATTTACTTGTCAAGAAACTAACACAACTGAAGTCAGATTTTCATTTGAAATTGTTTGATTTTGTTTTAAATTAATTGTTTTTCTTTCCCACCCCAGGCATGTATGAGTTTGCAGAGACTGGTCAACTACTACCAATTCTGGTTGGCACGGAGATGGCTGACCCTGGTGGCAGTGGACAGAGGGTCCCCATTTTAGGGGTGGAGAAGGACCCTGAGTCAGGCAGACTCATACCCCTAGGTGGAACCGTTGAGGACCCCGATGGTGATGGTAAGAGAGAGATGTATAATTAAACAATAGATAAACTTAATCAATATGAAATCTCTGAAAAAAATGCCTCACAACCTTGTCATGTATAGTCAGAAATGTTTGTACAAAATTTACCAATGCAATAAGGCCTTTAGTACTTTCCTGTGTTGAACTGTAAATTGAATTTCATAATGAAACATTCAAAATATAGTTAATGAAAACAATTTGTCTACAACAGGGGAATTACAGCGAGTTAGTGTGGTGCACAAATATGAAATCACCTGTTCCCATCGAATATGGACTAGGTTTTAGAAGTAGTGAAAAGCACGCTTTCGAATGAAGAATGCATCGTCTGTAATGCCAGGCTTACATGTAAAGTAGGCCAGCACCTTGCCATGCAAAATTTTAAGATTGTAGGATAAAAAGTTTGAGTTTTTTTTATTTGATAGTGATGGAACAGTTTACATATGATAGCGATGGGAGTCCTCTTTGAATTTAATGTAGTTAATTGGTAGTCAGCTGTTACATTGCATTGACAGCTCTTCACTACTGACTGAGGCCTATTCTCTATAATACTACAGGTCTGGTGCCCATAACTATTGGCAAACTGGTCGTCGATCCAGCCACCGGTGACCTTTCACCCACGACTGGGGTCAGGATCAATCCAGAAACCGACACAGTCGTCCCGGTAACCATCTCGTCCGGAGGCAATAAGAAGAAACCACCCCTGGGGGCTGTTTCTCTTCTCGAGGACGAGATTGTGGCAAGGAGGGGAGCCTGGCGTCGTCAAAGACAGAGCGAACAAGATCTGATCAAGATGGAGTCCAGGCTGTCAAACAAACTGATGTTGCAGCTGGAAGATCTGGATAGTAAAACGGTAATATATGGTCGGCTAATTTAGCTCAAATAATTAATAAAAGGAAACACTGTAAATAATCGCTACCAGCGATCTGATTAATAATTGGGTAGAAAAAGCAGTTTGTGGATAGATTTTGATAGTGAAACCCTCTTAGGCACAGCGTACAACAAAAAGCTGCAGCAGCTGCAAGTCCTCTGCAGCAAAGCTGCATCAAAATCATATAGTAGAGATTTGAGTTGATACACACAAATAGCGAGCATAAAACTGGAGAAACAGAAAGCTTAAGTTTCTGATCGGAAAGCAGAGGAGGTCAAAGGAAAACAGAGCTTGTTCAAGTACGACCCCAATGAAAGAACAAAAAGAACAAAAATGATTGGGTTCAACTCAGAAATTAATTAATTAGTTAAGTAATTTATTTGGTATTTCTCAATTAATTAACCCACAATTAATCAATTAATTAACCCACAATTAATCAATTAACTGACCCACATTAATTAATTAATTAACCCACAATTAATTAATTAATTCTGGGTCACTAAGATAAGATGTTAGCTCCGGCTCTTTGGTTTTGAAGATATCCTAGTGACTATGCTCTCCAATCTTGAGATAAACTTTTAAACTTTTCTTGACATTCTTTGATCGAACAGGTTGAAGATTCGTTGGCCTCCATCACAGAAGCTGTAAAATCTCTGGAGGAGTCACAGAAGAGAGAGATTCAGAGACGAGCGGAAGCCGAGGAGGAACTCAACAACATCCTGCCTCTCCACGTCGTCAAGATCCTCACCCTCGGTAAATTCTTGCTTTCTTTTACCCTTTATCCGTCTGCAATACCTGTTGGATAAGACATAGTCAAGACCACATGTTTCCACTTCTTTCACATGTTTGCCTAAACCAGAAAGACTCAATTGCTTTAAATATCATCCATTATGAGGCATAATATTATTCCCTTTGTTCTATCTGGTTCTGTTGTCTTATTCTACTGTTTTCCTTACCCTAGCTGTTGTTACCTTGCTCTTCCCTATACCCTGTGTATTGTCTTATGCTTATAATATTTCTGATTACTTGCTGTAACTCATTGTCAAGTGTTTTTTATAGCTGTCTATGATGGAATGACTGCACCTCTGATGTGCCATGATGTTGTGTATTTACTTTATATGACTTGGTTGTGAACTATCCATATTTTCTGTACAACTTTGAGAGAATGTAGGGATTGTGAGTCAACCTATCAAAGACTGTCCGTGGAGTCATGTGACTCCCAACATATTACATATTTACTGTTACCTCATTGGTGAAAATGATAGTTCAGAGTGGCTTCTTTGGTTATTCCTAGAACTCTCTTGATTGATATGATACCCACAATGTTTGCTCAATGCACCCATATTGACCCATTTAGTGTTCCTGAACGGTCTCTTGTTGTGCACCATAGGGGTTAATTGATTGCACCTATATGAATATAAGAGACTGACTTCGGTCAGCTTGCGGCTTTGATAAGCCAATGATGGCTTCTTCGTGAGTTCCTGGATGCAGGAGGATCTAAAATACATACATACATACTTACATACCTCCAGGATTCAAACATTCTACCCATATTACTCATTTCAAATCCCACATGGTATATTCCATTGACCTATGCAATGGCTGGTTAATACACTAAGGGACTAACATTGGGAAGAAGAGTATAAAAGAAAAGCTTTGATGTAAACGTTACACAGGGATAACAATCCTTGTTATGTTTACTACTTTAAAGTAACACAATTGCTTTTTCATGTCTTTGCTTACCTCAGGCGACCCTCACGAAAGAACCTGCGAGGAGAGATACCACTCCTCGCATCTGAAGTACGTTGACACCATCCGTAAGATCTACAGTCGTCTGGAGTTAGAAGAAAGTAAATATGAGGAACGAATGAAGGAACTAGAGGTACATGTTATGTTTATACTAAATATCCTCCATAAATGCATGCGTAGTACATGCTGAGCCATTAACCTGAAGACAAGAACATTACTTGCTTTATAGTACTTTTGATTGGTCTCTTTCTCTGTGTTTTTAGGGAGCGGGAAAACCCCTCAAGCCCACAAGGGTTTATTATTCTGCTTCCTTCACTTCATGTATTAGTCACTACTACTTCATGTTATTTGTTATTTGTGAACAGTTTAAATGCATGTTGTGAAAACAAAATAAATGAAATGAAATGAAACTTGTATAAAGTTTGGCTTTAGTAAAAATAATCCACGAAAATTTTCATTTCATAGCCTGGTTGTGGGTACCCACGTGCACCTGTAAGATATTTTTAATTGGAATTTACAGTTTTAGGAGTTAACTGAATCTTGCAATGAACTAAAGTTTGCCTTTATCAAAAATTAAGTTAACATTTGGTACTTTTAGATCCTTTTGACATGCTGTAACCTGTGTGAAAAACTGAATACCGTTTTTGGTTTCAGCATTTGGCATAACTCTTAGCCATTGGTTAATTTTGGTATCCTTGCATCACATGTTGAGTTCAGATAAGGGATTTGGCTATACCGCCCCCTTCCCTGTCCCCTAAACTGCAGCCCACTTACTTGTTTTATAGTGTGTGACCAGTCACTGCCTAATTAAACCACCTTATCCCAGACAATGACTGAGAAGTAATTTCTTTACTCTTGCTTTTAGGCTCCATTATTTTACAAAATTTGTGATGTCTTTGTAAAAAGGAGATAAAGTTTTATAAATATTATTCTGAAAAATGATTACTGCAGATTGAAACAATTCCATGATTGTCCAAACCATTTTTTATGTTTTAAATTTTGTTCTTTTATTAATTTCTAGGACGCTCTGAATCCCGATGCTGAACAAGCTGCTTTGAAACGTTATCGCCAGGCCAAGGCCAGACTACAAAGTGACCTGAAGGATCAGATACTGACCAAAACAGAGATACTGGATAAGGACAAGGCTGCCTTAGAATATTCCAGGGAGACCACAGAACTGCTGGGAATAGAGGCAAAGGTATACCACTTATTGACAAACAAATATGCTTAAAAGACAGAGAGAGAGAGATAAACAACAACAAACAAACAGAAAGACAACTTGAAAAATCTGTAGTTTTTGTAAACTTTTTTTATTCTTAAAATTTATTTAATTAATAAAAAATTAAAAAGTTATTTTTTTTATTTTTTATTTTTTATTTTTTAAATTTAAAATTTATTTAATTTTATTTAAATAATAAAAAAAAAAAGTTGTTTAATTTTTTTTTATATATTTTGTTATAACTATGTTTGGATAACTTTCATTTTTTTTCCTGAAATTTTATTTGATATACTGTTGTTTTGTTTCTCATCTCTTTAATTTGATTGAATTCAGATCATTGTATAAGCCATCAGACTGACCATATTCAAGTATGCAGTTAATTTTAAATTTTTTTAATACATTTGTAGGCCGTTTTAACTAACGCTAAGTACATCGCCGGTGACTATGATGCTACCATCACAGGCGTCTATGGTGACACCACTACCTCGGAATCCAGTCGGGAAATTATTCCTCTCCTCAAACAGCTGATCTCGATGTTAGAGAAGGGTGCCAACTTCACCCTCTCTGCAGAGCTGATTGAAAGCCTCGGTGGAGGTCCAACATCAGTCAAGGTACAATCTATACCCTATCATTCATTTCATCTGACAGTAAAGTAATTTGGCTAAGAGCTACTGTATGTGTTGTTATGGTAACATCTCCCACCAAAGCAACAAAAACATGAGTGCAAATTGTGTCGCTTGCTTGCTTGCAATAGTGTTTCCCTTTGATTCATTTTATCCAGCAGCAATTTCTTTGGCTAAGAGCTACTGTATGTGTTGCCATGGTAACATCTCCCACCATGCAACATACACATCAGTGCAAATTGTATCCCTCGCTTTCAGTACTGTTTTCTCTTGATTGGTTTTTATCTAGCAGCAATTTGTTTGACTACCTTACTGTATGGTTTGCCATGATAACATCTCCCACCAATGCAACATGTACATGCATGCAAAGTATATTGCTAGTGTGTTGCAATAGTTTCATAGCAAGTGTTAACAACTACTTCAAAAAAGTATGTTAATTATTCCAAACAATCATAACCCTACATATAGCCTAACGATAGCTTCATGTCAGATGTACCTCTGTCTGGCCTATACTTTGCATACAAAGAAAACACACAGTTTTTATAGTAACTTTTTGAGCAAGAGAGAAGAGATCGTAGCATTCAATTTCACCAGCTTATTTCAGTGAAAATTGTATAAAGCCTGTCCCAATTCTTGTATGCAAAGTAGCCTATATCAAGGTACATATTCTGTGATAAGTGTATTAAACTGGGTTTTATCATCCGAGTCATGAAACATGATAAACTGCTTTAAGTGATCATGAATTCAAACTCTTGCAACCTCAACGACAATAATTGTTTCACTGAATGTTTTTTTCCCCATCCAAACCTTGCAGTTTGCAAATTAATCCCTCCCCAGTATTTGATACAATCCTTTTCATTGTTTTTGCAAAGTTATTCAACAGTTGATTATCCATAATTGAATTAATTTTTCCATTAATTTAAAAATTGACAGAATTTTCCTTTTTTGCTCTGTAATTATTTCAAGGTGACTGGCCCATCAAGTACTATCAATCGTACTTTAATTCAAGAAGGAGCACCGGGAGGCAGATTACAACAAAATGGAATCAAATTGGAGATTCCAGTCGGTGAAGGAGATGTGCCAGCTAAATCCATGGCTTCGTGTAAGTAATAATGAATTTTGTTGGTATATTGTAATCCAACTGTTGATTCTGTTGGGTATGTTATTGGTGTCATCATTATTTTCCATTCATGTATGACTTAGTGATTGTTTAAGCTTTGTTACTTACATTAAATGCAGAAGGCTCATTATGTTTGTCTCTTCTGGTTTAGTGGCAGCTAGCCAGTACAACCTCAGAAGTAACATCAAGGTAGCGGAAACATTTACCTCCTTGACAGACGAAAAGGAAATGGCTGCTAAGACCATCTCAGAGAGACAGATGATGGAATGCGTTCAGTTAGAGAGAACCTTAAGAGGAACAGAAGTTGAGGAAACAAATGCAGTCATAAAAGTAAGAAACATCAAGAAACAATCTATGGAAAATGAATTTATTGTCAGAGTTTTTCAACTGTACAGATTTTTGATATTTATAGGATAAGATAATACAATATGTAACATCTCCATGGGAACAAGAAGAATAAAATATTTCCATACATACATCTTCTTTGGAATTACAATTCTACTTACAAAACAAAGAAAGCAAAAACAGAAAATGAACAGTAAGCATATCTTATAGCTAGAGCATTGTGGTCATGTGGTTAAGGTTAAGGTAGTGGACTTGTGATCTAAGGCTTGCAGGTTCGAGTCCTTGCCAGATTATTATTATTATACATTTCATACAGGGTTAAAAGACTTGGTTAGCTAACAAGCTAATCTAACACGAGGCCCTGGTTACATAAATATTAATGATGAAAACGTGTAAAAAAACGTAACGTACGTATATCGCCCACCAGATTCTAAAGCAGAATGGTCAAATGTTTTTCATGAAATGATGACAAGGTCACGAAACTCAAATTTTGATATCATAACTATCGGAGATTGTAACATTAATTTCAAAAGATCATTGCATTGTGTCCTTGGGCAAGGCACTTTATCTCCATTGCCTCTCTTCACCTATTGTATAAAGGGGGACCTGTGAGATAAACTGTCAGTAGGGCGCTGTTCAGCTGCTGCCATGTGGAGGGATTGTCTCTATGTTTGACAGGTTATCAATTGACCAGGGTAATATTGTGATGCGCCTTGAGTACCATTATCGGTGGATATGTATGCGCTTTATAAATCCTCAATATTAATATTATTTGTAATTATTATTATTATCTTCAAAAAAAGAATGGCAAACCGGTAGACTTATTTTGAGTATTTTTCTGCTCTTTACTATTAAATGAACATGGATTCAACGGTGTGTGTTTACTTTAGGAAAATATTAAAATAAGATCATTATCTTGTAATATTCTCCATTTGAATTTCATAAATGATGATTATATCTTGCTTTTAATACTTTTTTCAAAACCTTTTTAGAGCTTTGAGGAAAAGAAGGAAGAAATGTTAGTCAAGATGAAAGTAGAATTGAAGAAGAAGTTACAAGAGACGGATGACGAAGAAGAGAGACAGAAGTTGGTGGCTGCTTTCATTGATCAGGTGAGAGTAGTAGGATTCCCAGGATAGATCAGTAGAGTCTAAAGTTGACGTCCAGTCACAATGGACCTACTTTTCTGTAACAGGGCCCTGTATACAGGGCTGCCGGGAGGCCCTGGGCCCCTGGAGAACTTTCACAGCAACGATTTTGATATAAGTTTAGTGCCATCACAGGTGACAAATTTCAGCACTCTTGAACATTTGTCCCTCTCCTATACCCCCCCCCTTTTCCCGGCAATCTCCAACCTCTTTCATGAAACCTTGCGATTCTCCAACTTTGGTCAAGTTCAAGGCCCCTCTTGTCCATCTCTCTCCACCCCTTAACCAGCTAAGTCTGGTTCACATCAATTTAATATCATCCCAGTCTTTTTAAGGTATCTAAGTTCAGTCATTTACAACCCAGCTATATAATCACCCTGCCCAGCCCAGCCCAGGTTTGCCCAGTAACTCCTGTTGCATCCACCCTAATAATACAGCACTGTCTTCTTTTAGCCCATCCTCTTTTAGCTCTACCCTCTACCATCTTGCCAACCCTACCCTCTACCTCCTACCTCTGCCTTCTTGACCTACCTCAACTACTATCAGCCCAACCCAAGCCCATCTCAGTACAGTCATTAGCACAGCACAGCAGACCAGTCCATCTTCACTGTAATAATGTCCATTCTACTTGATAGAATAAATCAATAATTAGGTGATAAATACCTCCTGGACAAGGAAAATACAATACAGGCCCAGTCTTTTATGAAACACCCTGATTATTCTGCTAATCATGAATCCTTGAGATTGATGGCCATGAATTACTGTCAAAGAAATAAATATTTATGTAATCTTTTCTCCCCCCATCCTCCCCTTGTTTCAGTCTCAGAAAGTAACAGCTCAGATCGAAGAAGCCAAACAGGAGCAACTCCAGAAACTTCAAAAGAAGTTGGCCGAAAAGAGGACGGCTGCGAAAGAAAAACTTCACAAGTAAGAAAGCGAAGAAAACAAAATGGAAGATATACATCTCAGACTCATTTTTCACATGTCTCTGGTATTTTCGTCCTTGATCACGACATGATATTACCTCGTTCGATACAATCACTTCTTCTCAGTGAATGGTGTAAGGTAGTGAAACATATACCAGTGTACCAAAACGTGGGGTGTGGTATATAACCTGGTATAAATGGTTTGGGCTTTGAAAGTATTATTGGGTAGATACAAATTTGTTGAAATTTCACCTGAGCTTAATGGAGTAAGAAATTATTCTTATAAAGTGCATCACAGGTTAATTACAGATGTCCACAATATATATGATTCATTATTTAACAATGAAGTCAATGAGAGGTGAGATGTGGCTTTGATGGTGGTGGGGAAGGGGGTGGGGTGTTGTGTGGGAGGACAGTCGAGTGAGGGTAATGGTAAAAATTAAGCTTTAAAACCTTTTTTTGAGAATGGGGAGGGTAAATTGTTCCTCACCATGTTAAGTAGATTCTTCATTGGTTTTTCCTTTTGTTTCATTGTTGTTTTTTCAGTAATAAATGTTGTATACATCTTGACTTTGCCCTTTTTCAGGGCAAAAGAAAAGACAAAAAGTGACTTTGCTAATTACATATGTTCCTCCACAACCCAGTACAACAAACACAAAAAAAAATTCAGAAATTGGTTTTTCCTATTTTTTATTAATAATTTAATGTAATAATTTCTTTTCAATAATTCCCCAGAAAACACCTGCGAGAAGCTGCTCAGGATGGTCTGAGCGAGACGGTCGTCCCGGAGATGCTCCAGATGACGGAGGACGAGAACGAGAAACTGATCAGGCTGATGATGCTGCAGCAGGCTCAGCTGTTAGCTGACATGGAGAGAGCTTACGCAGAAGAAGAGGCAGAGGTAACCATCACTGGCAGGAGTTATTATTACATAATAAAAGTATAGTAGCGGGGGGGCGGGGGACCGACAGGAAGATGATAGAATCAATGATGGGCAATGAATCTGTTTGGCTAGAATGAGATCCGAAATCAAGTGACCTCAGGAGTTTGGGACACGTGCTCTGCCTGCTACCCTGTGCTTAGTTTGTCGGGATCCCTATATGCCTATTTTGTTTACTGCGGGTGCCATGAATAAGCCGGAGTAGTTTGCATGCTGTGCTATCCCCAATTTCATTTAGTACAGTATATAGTATACAGATAGCATGAAAAGAACATGGCTTGTAAAGCTAGCTGCTTCTGGTTTGATAGATTCTTCGATTGAAAGGAGGTGCAACTTCCATAGGCACTGTGTAATGAGGGTCTAGAAATTGCATTGCACTCGAAGCAGTGCTGTGGTCAGTATTGTTGTGGATAGATACAGAATGGGCAAGGGTGGGGGGACAGGGGGGTCACAGGAGGGGTACAATGTGTCACAGAACACTCACACCATCTATTTTTAAACAATTGTTACCAGATAAAAAAAAAATTATATTACCATGCAAGGGGTTTGTTGAGTCAGGGGAATTGTTTCGTGGTGTTTCCACAGTTTGGACTCATCCCGTGGCTGGGAGTAGTACTCATAAATTTATATTAAAACTGTAATTTTCTTGTCTGAATGCCAGGATGATCCAGAGAGGAGAGCGCAGCTAGACCGGGAGATGGAAGAGAGAATGAGGCTGATGAACATCGCCAACTTGGGAGACGTATCCGGAAAGGCCGAAGAGTTTAACGTAGACACGAGCAAGAAGAACGGGAACATGAAAGACCGAATGAAGCAAAGGATGAACAAGAGGCGAGGCAGTAAGATCAAGGAGCTGCCCGATGGAGTCGAAGAAGGCTCAGAGGAAGCTAAACAGTTTTATAACAGTACGTCAATAAATGTTGTTAAATGTTCCATTGAATATAAGGATATAGTCAATAAATAACTACAAGTGAATAGTTATTTAAGTTTGACTACATGTTACGACAACTTTTTGGGGAATAATTAGGTATTTTGATGCATTGTGATAATTGAACACTAGGTTACATTTAAGCAGAATGGTTTAATTTTAAGCTTAATTCTTTTTTGCAATCATTATAACATAAAACTAGTTTCTTAGGTTTTGTATTTATATACAATAATGCTTAAAAAATCTTATAAAAACATTATAGTGGCCTGTCGTAGCAGAGGTACCTAGCTGCAAGTTTGGGAAAATTTTCCAGTTCTGATACCACTCAATACTCGGCCAACCCGACGACCGTTTAAACTTTGCCCTGGTGCGTTACATGCATCTCCATCCTCCTCCAGTCAGACAGTGTGAGACTGGCTCATGTGTTTGCAAACCTTTTCTTATGACAAACTATGTGGTGCCGATAAAGCTTCATGGAATAACGAACCAACATGTAACAGTACGTTAAGATGCTCGTGAGCAACAATACTATTTATTTTGGGCTGTCTGCCAGGAGTTTGGTAAATTTTTTCAATATTATTAGACGCTAAATTGCCAT
Organism: Apostichopus californicus; assembly: GCA_020650975.1. Lineage (NCBI taxonomy): Eukaryota > Metazoa > Echinodermata > Holothuroidea > Aspidochirotida > Stichopodidae > Apostichopus > Apostichopus californicus. The sequence continues at coordinate 20,485 of JAIPMN010023005.1, forward strand.
AGCGATAAAGTTGCTTAGCTTGGTCAGTGGAGGATAACCATCATCTTCTTTGCAATCTTTCCCTCAGCCGACGAGGCGCAGAGACAGGCAGACAACGAGAAGAGTCTTGCTGCAGCTATGGATGCCCTGAAGGACATCAGCGACGTAGAACAAGCCAAGAACCACGAGAAACTCATCGAGCAGCTGATGGAACAGACCGGAGAACCGACGGAGGAGCAGAAAGCCGAGGTACAGAAATACCTGGACGAGGTGGAGTCCGTCCAGGCTAGGATGAAGATGGAGCAGGTATCTCAGAAAGAGAAACTGAGACAGAAACTGGGAGCAAGGAGGAAGCTGAGAGAGGAAGTGATGGTCGAAGAGGCAGTAGCTGAGGAACTGGACCACATCACTAAGAAGGAGGTATGTGATGGGGAATGGTGGGGGAGGGTTACTCATAGGGTAGGGAAAATGGGGTACATAAAAGGATCAGGAGGTGGGGGATTTGAGAGAACAAAAGCAATGCAAATGGTTAACGTGATGTTTTTAATTGTTAATTGAAGTAATTTGTAATGTTTAAATGGGTGCTAAATACAAAAATGGATGGTTTTCAGGCAATGTGTCAGAAAGACAAGCTGCAGCATCTGTAAAATCCTATGCAGTAAAGAAGAATCAGTATTAAACAATAGAGATTATCTGTGTGAAACTGCAAACAGAATATATTATGACCTAAGCAGCATAGATGCAGCTGTGCTGCAGCACCCTCAGCGTCTGACTTTGACACAGTGTTTATTAATAAATATGCATATTTATCTGTTTTTATTTTTTGTGAATGTGTGGTACCACTTGGTCATAATTTGTTGAGTTTTGAATTCTTTTTTTTCTTCTTTGTGTTTGATTTCTGACAGGTCCTGAAAGGAGAGCAAGTAGGAGAGGGTGCTATCACAGCAGTACAGAACAGAACGGAGGATGAAAATAACAAGAAAGAGAAAGAAGAACTATTGGTGAGTGGAACAGAATAACTGGGATGGGAAAGGCTTAGGTAGGATGGGAAAGGCTCAGGTGGGATGGGATGGGCTGGTTGGGATGGCCAGCACTGGGCTGGGCTGTGATGGGCTGGGCTGAGCTGAAGTGGACTGTGCAGGGCTTAACTGGGCTGGGTTAAACTGACCTGGGCTGGGCTAAATTGAACTGTGCTGGGCTAAACTGAACTTGGCTGGGCTGAACTGAACAGGGCTGGGTTAAACTGACCTGGGCTGAGGTAAACTGGGCTGGGCTAAACTAATCTGGGCTGAGCTCAACTGGGCTGGGTTAAACTGACCTGAGCTGAGCTAAACTGACCTGGGCTCGGCTAAACTGGGCTGGTCTAAACTGACCTGACCTGACCCAAATTGGGCTGAGCCGGGTGAAACTAAGTTGAACTGGAGTTTTCTAGGTTGGGCTGAAGTGGGCTAGTGTGGATTGATCTAAAGTGGGCTAGGTTGGTCTATGCAGGTCTCATCTGAGCTGAGGTGGGCTTAGGTTCGACTGATGATATTTGTTGAGTTTGGTCAATATTGGTATGATTGGGTTGGCTTTGCATTGAGCCTTGGAAGCCGAACATCAGGTCATTTAAATGATCAGTTTGGCTTTCCATAGCTTTTAGGATGATAGTCTGTCCGTATTATGTCTGTCTATATTATGAATTATGCTCAGGTCATCTGTTTCAGTTACATTCAAACTGAGAGAGGAAAAAAAAGTTTCTAAAGCCCACTTTTCAGTCTTACTTTCATGAACCTCTATGCCTTAGTCATGTGATTAATGTGACTAATATGTTATTTATTCAATTAAATAGGTAATCAAAACTTCTGAATATTATAATATTTTATTTGTTTATCTACAAGGTGAAACAAGAAGAGAAATTAGCAGATTTGGAAGTGAAACTTCAAGAGGACCTGGAGGATGCCATGAAGGAGTTAGAGGAAGAAACAAAGAAAAGTGAGAAGGTGGTGGAGGCTCAGCTGGACGAACAAAAGGAGAAGATGATTGGGCAGAAACAGCAGGCCTTTGAGAAGGAGATGCTCTTGAAGAGGAAACAGCTCTCAGAGGAGAAGTACAAAGAACTGCTGGAACAACATGAGAAAGAGGTGAGGACTTTGGTCATTAGATGGGGGTTGGGATAGGCCAAAGGAAGGGGAGATGGGGGGGGGGGAATGGATGAAAATAATGATGACTTGACTTGGCTGATTTAATATATATAGGGGGCTTTGGAAAAATGACATTACTGTTTAATAGCATAGTGATCAGTCACTAAATGTTGAGTTAGTTAGTTGGCAGTGCTGATTATTTTCTTACAGTGCTGATATGTTTGGCAGTGTTGATCAAGGACTCAAGAGTACCGATTAATCATCTGACAGTACCGATAATTCACTTGACATTACAGATCAACAACTTGACAGTACGGACAGTACCAATTAAACTTGGCATTCCCGATCAATAACTTGACAGTATGGATCAATAACTTGTCAGTACCGATCAATAATTTGACAGCACCGATCAATAACTTGACAGTACCGATGAATAACTTAAAAGTACCGATCAATAACTTGACAGTACCGATCAATAACTTGACAGTACCGATGAATAACTTAAAAGTACCGATCAATAACTTGACAGTACCGATCAATAACTTGACAGTACCGATCAATAACTTGACAGTATCAATAAATAACTTGACAGCACCAATCAATAACTTGACAGTGCCGATCAATAACTTGACAGTGCCGATCAATAACTTGACAGTGCCGATCAATAACTTGACAGTGCCGATCAATAACTTGACAGTGCCGATCAATAACTAGACAGTATCGATCAATAACTTGACAGTGCCGATCAATAACTTGACAGTGCCGATCAATAACTTGACAGTGCCGATCAATAACTTGACAGTGCCGATCAATAACTTGACAGTGCCGATCAATAACTTGACAGTACCTATCAATAACTTGACAGTACCGATCAATAACTTGACAGTACCGATTAATAACTTGACAGTGCCGATCAATAACTTGACAGTACTGATAAGTGCTCAATAGTATCAATTACATGGCACCGCTGATTAGTTACCTGACAGTTATTAATATATTACTCCTAGGTGGAGAAGCTAGCACGCAGCATGGACAAAGAGAGAGACCGTCAGAGGCAGGCCATTGCTGACCGCTTAAATGACCGCAGGAAGCAGAAGGAATCTACTCTGAAGCAGAAACATCTCGTTGTGATTGAGAAGGAACAATTAAACGCCAGGGCAGAGAGAGATGCCTTGGCAGATAATCAGGTATGTTTGGAAGTGGTGTTGTGAGAGGAGGAAGGGTATTAGTTTGATGGTTTGAGCTTGTTGGGGGTGAGGTACTGGATGGGGAAAAGGGGGGGGGTGGATGGGTTACTAATCTAGAAAAGAACATGGGCTGAGAGAGACACACTACCAGGCAACCAGGTGTACCCAATTATTTAAGTAAGGTTTCTTTCCTTAAAGCTGATGGTATTGCAAACTGAATAAGGTGAGGTGGGTACCTCTTGGGCAAGGGCTGCTCAATTAATGAAACATTGGTGAAAGTCAAACCCAAGAGCCAGGCAAATCTCATACTCTCACATATATACCTAAATTGAGCATATTTGTGCAGGGTCGGGTGCTGAAGACTAAAGCCTGCAGAACCTACATACCTAATTATTGAAAGATTGTTGGTTCACAATGATATCCTATGCGGGCCTGATTGAAATCTTTCACAGGCTGGACTTGGCCTTTGGGCCACCATTTAGATCCCTTTTATCCACTGCATTTGGGATGCTGGTATATATCGGGGGTTCTGCTAAAAGAAATATTCCAAGCTAAAGCTGAGATAATCAAGTATGTGGCGTCATATTTTAGCGGAACATCTCTCTTCTGAAAAGTTTTTTCGTACCCAGGAAAAGAACATGACGAGGGTAAATCCATGGGCCCAGTCGAACAAGACATCTGGTCCATCATGACAGGACTAGTTTAGTCTAATGATGCCATGTGACAATCGCTTACAATGTCCATTACATTGGAGAAAAAAGCATTCTTCAATTCTATCGACAATAATTCTTTCAGATTAAAGCAGCCGAACTTCCTGCACTTGAGGAGAGTCTTGAGGGAGAGGAGCAAGGTACCGTTGAGAACACCATCTACAAGGTGCTACGTCAGAGACACATCAAGGAACAAATTAATCAGGTACAGAGTGTTGGGTTTCTTGAATATTCTGGATGTCTCCATGTACCGTCAAACCTTTTCAAGAATCAGGTTTAGATTTAATATTTAAAGTAGCAATAGTTCACAGTGTTTTATAATACTTTGTTTTCCAAGATTTTCCAAGCCTCAGAGCACTCGTACTGACAGTATGAACAGTTCCTAACCTTTATCTGATTCTAATGCTAATACCACTCTATAATGTCCTATCATATCATGCTTTAAAGCACTGGTACTGATAGTATGAACAGTTCCTAAACCTTTATCTGATTCTAATGCTAGTACCACTCTATACTGTCCTACCATATCATGCTTTAAAGCACTCGTACTGACAGTATGAACAGTTCCTGAACAATATCTGATTCTAAGCTAAAACCACACTATACTGTCCTATCATATCATGCTTTAAAGCACTCGTACTGACAGTATGAACAGTTCCTAAACCTTTATCTGATTCTAATGCTAGTACCACTCTATACTGTCCTACCATATCATGGTTTAAAACACTGGTACTGACAGTATGAACAGTTCCTAAACCTTTATCTGATTCTAATGCTAGTACCACTCTATACTCTCCTACCATATCATGCTTTAAAGCACTCGTACTGACAGTATGAACAGTTCCTAACCTTTATCTGATTCTAATGCTAATACCACTCTATACTGTCCTCCCATATCATGCTTTAAAGCACTGGTACTGACAGTATGAACAGTTCCTAACCTTTATCTGATTCTAATGCTAATACCACTCTATACTGTCCTCCCATATCATGCTTTAAAGCACTTGTACTGACAGTATGAACAGTTCCTAAACCTTTATCTGATTCTAATGCTAGTACCACTCTATACTGTCCTACCATATCATGGTTTAAAACACTGGTACTGACAGTATGAACAGTTCCTAAACCTTTATCTGATTCTAATGCTAATACCGCTCTATACTGTCCTCCCATATCATGCTTTAAAGCACTCATACTGACAGTATGAACAGTTCCTAAACCTTTATCTTATCTGATTCTAATGCTAGTACCACTCTATACTGTCCTACCATATCATGGTTTAAAACACTGGTACTGACAGTATGAACAGTTCCTAAACCTTTATCTGATTCTAATGCTAGTACCACTCTATACTGTCCTACCATATCATGGTTTAAAACACTGGTACTGACAGTATGAACAGTTCCTAACCTTTATCTGATAGAAACAAAGGATACTCATACCGCTCATACTGTCAGTGAAAGTGCTTTGAAGCAGAACATCAAAGTACAAGTTTTGCCCACAAAAAAAAATTGGGCCAAATCTGATGAATTTCCCATTTTTTCTCAATCCAGGAAGAACAAATGCAAAAAGAACAGGAAGCCGCTCAGCTGAACGCCAGAGTCGAGATGATGGACAAACGAAACCAGGAGAGGAATGAACTTGTAGCCAATCAGCAGAAAGAGTTCCTGGAGCTGGTGGCCAATTCTGGGTCCATGTCATCTGCCGATCTCATCGAGAAGAAGGAGGAATTGCAGAGACAGCACAAGGTAATCACAGAAAGCTAGGAATCGATAAAGGGTCCTGCCAAACAGAAGAAAATATAACTGGAGAAGAGAAAAAGAGCCAGACTGTGTCTTACACATGAAAGAATAGAAAGTCACTTTTATCTGATAAAACTTGATTAAAGTAAATGAATAATGGAAAGCTAGCTGGGAAGTTTTAGACAATGGTAGGTCACGGTTTTGAAAACCTGCTCTAGCCATAAATTTAATTTGCTCTTTTCAATAAATTTTATTAGTAGAACCTGGATTAAACATTTATGGAATTAAACCTGGACTAAAAATAACAGTTTCCTGCATGTACTCGAGTTCTTCGTAATTTACTATTTATTCATTGCATTTGGTTTTACGGCAGTTACAGAAGCTAATTGCATTTTAATTCTTTTTATTCAGCAGCACTGTTCTGTATATATTGTTCTCTATATGGAGATGATACTTTTTGCTCAACAAATTTCCTTTCCATTTCATTTTTATTTTATTAATATTTCTTTCCCCTGTAGAAACAACTGAGTGACTTTGAACAGTCTTCTGAGATAAAGATAGATCAGGCTGCGAACGACTGTTTGCCAGCGCTGGAAGTCCAGCAAGCACAACAGAGGCTAGCCCTGAAAGAGAAACAACTGAGGGAGCTAGCTGATGCCATGATACAAATATCACCAGAAGAGGTGGGTGGTATACAGATAGATTGGTGTGTGTGGGGGGGGGGGGAGGGGGAGGGAGGGAGGGAGGGGATAACTCATTGAGGTGTAAATGGATTCGAGGTCTTTTTGTAAGGCTGGAAAAAGCAAACTGGTGTGGCTGGTGAGGACAGGATGTGGTTTCATGTTTTCTGTAGGTTTGCAGTGGGTGGGTTGGTTGGGAGAGGACTGGTTGGGGGGTAGTTTCTTGGGGTATAAAAGGGTGTGAGGATTTTTTGTAAGGCCGGGGAGAGCAAACAGGTATCTATGTGGCTGGTGAGGATGGGATGTGGTATAATGTTCTCTGTAGGTTTGCAGTGGGTGGGGTTGGTTGGAGGAGGACTGGTTGGGGGGGGGGTATTTTATTGGGTTATAAATGGATGTGAGGACTTTTTATGCCTGGGGAGAGCAACCTGGTATTGATGTGGCTGGTGAGGATGGGATGTGGTGTTATATTCTCTGTAGGGGTTTCAAGGAGGAGGGGGCAGAGAGGAGATGGGATGATGAATGGTTTAGGGAGTAAATATGTGTCCAGAGAGGTAAAGCTCTCAAAACATTGTCAAAAACAAAACTGGAAGGAAAGAAAAGTGACTTGAAACAAAGAACTGTTGCCAATCAAAGCTACTCTATAGCAGATAATAATATTTAAATTAGAATATTGATTAAAAGTTGAGGGACAGCAAAAATTGTTTGCAGCAGTGGCAGTCAAATAATTGAGGGGGAGGCGTAGGGCTGGGAATGGGGTTACATTGAGATGATCAAAGGAGAAGCTATGTGCCTAAATGTAGTGCGTTAAAAAATGTTTCAGTTGTAAATGTTTGGGAATAGGACATGCTTTTTTGGTTTAACAATGCTGTTTTTATGCTTTGGGCATATTTTTGCAATTTTCTTCAATGCTTTGTTATTTTCAATCAGGCGTTGGCCCAACAATACACAGAGGCAGCAGAGAGGGCTGCAAAGGAAGCACAGAGATTCAGAGAGAACAAGGTGAAAGAGACAGAGGAGGAGGTGAAACGAATCAAAGATGAAAAAATGAGGCGAGATGCGGAGAGGCAAAAGAAGATGCAGCAGCAGTTAGAGTAGGGAGCCATTTCTTTTCTGTTATTGAAATTTAAATTTTTGTTCCATGTTTCATATTATTGCAGGTTTTGAGAGACAGTCAGTCTAGATATCATATCTCTTTGAGAAGGATGTAACTTCAACCTTGTCACTGTTGTCTACTTGGCACCTTATGAGACAAATCTGTTTTGTTTATTACAAACTGTTTGTTTTGTTGTTGTTGTATGAACAGGAATCTTGAAACAGAACTTGAATTGGAGAAGATGTTCAATGTCTACTTGGCACCTTATAAGACAAATCTTCTGTTTAATATCACAAACTTGTTTTTTTTTTGGTTGTTGTTATGAACAGGAATCTTGAGACAGAACTTGAATCGGAGAAGATGTTGTCTACTTGGCACCTTATAAAACAAATCTGTTTGTTTTATTACAAACTGGTTGTTTTGTTGTTGTTATGAACAGGAATCTTGAGACAGAACTTGAATTGGAGAAGAGGTTGTCTACTTGGCACCTTATAAAATAAATCTTCAGTTTTTTATTACAAATTTGTTTTTTGTTTGTTTGTTTGTTATGAACAGGAATCTTGAAACAGAACTTGAATCGGAGAAGATGTTGTCTACTTGGCACCTTATAAAACAAATCTTCTTTTTTTTATGACAAATTTGTTTTGTTTTTTGTGTTATGAACAGGAATCTTGAAACAGAACTTGAATCGGAGAAGATGTTGTCTACTTGGCACCTTATAAAACAAATTTTCTGTTTTTTATGACAAATTTTTGGTTTTGTTGTTGTTGTTATGAACAGGAATCTTGAAACGGAACTTGAATTGGAGAAGAGGTTGTCTAGTTGGCACCTTATAAAACAAATCTTCTGTTTTTATTACAAACTTATTTTTTGTTGTTATGAACAGGAATCTTGAGACGGAACTTGAATCGGAGAAGATGAAAGAGGATCAACGAGAAAGAGAAAAATTGTCCAAATTGGAGAAACAGAGAGAGCAGCAGAATGCAGAGAGAGAGAGAAGACTCAATCAGGACCTGGAGAATGCCGGAGACAACCAAGCTATGAAGGACGTAAGTCAGAGGTTAAAGGTCATATAGTGTCAAGCTATGACAACCAAGCTATGAAGGACGTAAGTCAGAGGTTAAAGGTCATATAGTGTCAAGCTATGACAACCAAGCTATGAAGGACGTAAGTCAAAGGTCATATAGTGTCAAGCTATGACAACCAAGCTATGAAGGACGTAAGTCAGAGGTTAAAGGTCATATAGTGTCAAGCTATGACAACCAAGCTATGAAGGACGTAAGTCAGAGGTCAAAGGTCATATAGTGTCAAGCTATGACAACCAAGCTATGAAGGACGTAAGTCAGAGGTTAAAGGTCATATAGTGTCAAGCTATGACAACCAAGCTATGAAGGACGTAAGTCAGAGGTCAAAGGTCATATAGTGTCAAGCTATGACAACCAAGCTATGAAGGACGTAAGTCAGAGGTTAAAGGTCATATAGTGTCAAGCTATGACAACCAAGCTGTGAAGGACGTAAGTCAGAGGTCAAAGGTCATATAGTGTCAAGCTATGACAACCAAGCTATGAAGGACGTAAGTCAGAGGTTAAAGGTCATATAGTGTCAAGCTATGACAATCAAGGAAAATTTAAGAAGTAGAATTCTTGAAGTACAAATTGTTTATACTTTACTTGTTGTCATATTTTGGTAACCATCAGGAACAGTCAGTCATGAGGGAAGGGTGAAGGTGCTGAGTGGAGGTGGTGGGGGGCGGGGTGGGTGGGTGGGATAGTAGGTGGAATGTGGGGGCAGAGTGGTGAGGGATTGGAAAGAGGGAAACCAAATAAAATGATGAAACACTTTTTATGACAAATTTAAACACTCTCAAAAACAAAAGCTGCAGCAGCTGCAAAATTCCATCGCTACAAGGCTGATTAAATATCAAACAATGAAGATTATCTCTGCAGACTCTGCTTGTGTTTGAGAAACCTTGCATCGGTATTAAGGAGAAGACACAGTGGCTCCGTTCTTATCTGGTATTTGTCTTAAATTGTAGAAACTCATCAAGGAACATGAGGAGAACCAGAGGAAATACGACGAGACCAAGGAGCAGGAACACAGACGTAACGCAGAGAAGACTCGAGCCCGGCTGGAGGCGAGACGTAAGAGGCGGGAGGATCAGGAGAAATCTCGCATCACAGGAGAGTTCCAAGGAGAGGGAGAGATGGACCAGAGACGCACACAGGACCAGATCAACCTCATACACAGACAAGGTAAAAACTTCTTTAAGTACAGGGTGTGGGAGGGGTGGGGGGGGGAGGGAGCAAAGAACCTTACAAGAGATGGTTGAACTACAATTTATGTGAACAAGGCTGTGAAATAACCAACAAAGTCTTTTTAAAGTACAGCAGTGTATGTAGGAGGAGGGCTTGGGGAGGGGGGAGGGGTGATCTGGGAGTGGAAAAGTGCCAAAGAAGGTTCCAAACAGTCGATGCAACTGAAACATGTAACAGGGCTGTAAATTTACTGATCAACTTCATCATTAGCTTTAGAAAGATTGACGACAGTTTCTTAACTTGTTTGATGGGGAGCGGACATAGGGGGGGCAGAAGGGTGCCATAGGGGAGTATCAACAGTGAGCAGCTGTAGGTATCCAACAGGGCCTAAACTAATTGGCCAAAAAGGGGTTATTGGACAACTTTAAGATATCTTTGTGATTGGCTAACAATCCTGTTTCTTTTAAATCTTTTTTGTCTTAGGTTTTATATTGTTTCTTGGAGCAAATTTATTTATTTTATAAATATTGACTTTTTGTTTTACTCTCAGGTGCATCTGACCTGAACAAGACCAACGCAGAATCCTGGCGGCCAGAAACTCCGACAGACTGGCAGCTGAAGAATGAAGAGGGCGACAAACCAGATCTACCAGCCGGCATGGATGCCTCCATCTTTAACTCTCTGATGGACTCGCAGCTGTTTAAAGACTTGAAGGAAATGGAAGAAATGTTGAAAAATACTACGGGAATGAAACCAGGGGTCAAAGGTGAGAACTGAGAGGTTAAAGGTTGATGTGTACATAAGACCTTAATTGGTAAGGACTTGTGTAAGCTTGAATTTATTCTGCCATTGCTAAACTGAATCAGAAATCCACATGTTTATTGCCGTAAAAGAAGTTTTCATAGATGGCTTGTATGATAGGAGCATGTTGCTGGAGGGAGGGCGAGGGGGGGGGGGGGGAGAAGGGGGGACTGAGTTGGGATAACATTGATAAATGCTTACCTGTCTCCACATAACTAATGTATAACATTTATCAGTTAAAGGCATTGAAGACTCGACCCAAACCGTGTGCCGCGCTCTGAAAAAGTTAACTTTCCGTTGCTTGCAAGTGAAGTTTTCTGCTTGTTGCTACAAAATGCAGACAGTAATGAAACATGATACCTTGTTATCTTTAGCTGGACCTGAGATGTCCATCACTGTATCGTGTGTACACTGTGCTGTGGGTATTGACCGCAGCTGTATGTACTGACTGTACACTAGTGTCTAATTACGGAAGGTAGCAAGCTGTGTGCGTATTTTCTGGGATCGATGGTGGTGTCTAACACTTCTGTTACACTTCATTCGAAACTAGGTCAGATTACCGGCATTAGACGTTTCTTTTTGCACGAGTCTTCACACCTTTAAGCTATATCTGGTTTTTAGTACTGTAAAATCCTGTCTTCCATTAGCCTGACAGATCTTTGGAGCATTTTAATGCCAGATGAGAAACTGGTCTTGATTATTTGGGAGGCAGAGAATTGAAAACTATGACATCTTCTTCCTCTCTTTTGTTTTTTGTATCCAGGAGCTGTTTCTGACGTCTTTATCGATATCAAAGATGCCCAGTGGATGCTGGGAGAGGACATCGTACCGCTGGACATCAACGGTATAACACCCAGTCAGTTTGTCATCTATCGGTTCGGCGTGTTCCTCACCCGTCTCCTCCGACACTCCATGGGTACCCCCGAGGTAACCCTACTGTTGGCCGCATCCCTCCCCCAGAATAACTACGACAAGAACATGTTCCGACATTCCTTCTTCTACCAACACGCCAAGAAGATTCTCTTCGTGAGGAAGGAACGTTTGGAGTCGGTGGGGGAATTTGTGATGGTGGTGGCTCACTGCCTGGCGCACATCAAGATAGAAGACTTGACGGACGATTCTAATCCTCTCTTCCTGAGAGAGTTTTATAAGGTTAGTTGTTATTGATTGATTGATCAATCGATCGATTGCTTGATCGATTGATAGATTGATGGATTGATTGATTGGTTGATTGATTGATTGGATGGGTTGGTTGGTGGGTTAGATGGGTTGGTGGGTTGATTCATTTCAGAAATAAAGAAAATAAAACAAACTGCCAAAAAACACCTGCAAATGAGACAAACTGCCAATGCATAATCCAAGGAATAATGCAAAAATATTCTATGAGAAACGTTTGCTCGCTTTTTGTTGAAGTTACGAAATTGCTTTGGATCGTTGATGATGTGAACTGGAAGTACAATTTTTGTACTATTACTATAACTATATTGTACTGTTTTGTACTATTACTATTTTGTACTGTTCAATTTTGTACTATTTTGTACTATTACTACTACAATTTTGTATTTTTCAATTTTCTACTATTTTTTACCATCACTACTACTATTTTGTACTGTTCAATTTTCTACTATTTTGTATTTTTTGAATGTTTGATAATTTCTTCTTCTTGTCGTTCTTCTATCCCCCTAGACCATGAATATCATTTGCCAAGACATGTTCTTTTCTCGGTCCCGAGGGACGACAGCCCCAAGGATCCTGGCCAAGGTGTTGCCCCACGGCAAGTCCTCTCTGGAGACCCTGCTGAAGCGCACTCGGGGGACGGACCAGAAGGCAAACATGGTGGGAGAATTGATCAGTTCAAAGGTCAAAGACCCAATAGAGGCAGATTTCTCTCAAGAGGTAATTAAGAACAGGTTATGTTTTCTTTGAAAGTAAATTCCCCAAAAATAAAACTACTTCTATTTATTCACATGTTATTTGGAAAACGTTTTCTTGAGATTTGGTTCAAAGATTAGATGTCTTCCAAAGACCTGTGGGGAATTCACTTATTCATTTTCCCCGTGTGTTGTTGCCATGTAAATGCTGTCTGAGCGGTGATTTGATAAATACAGGTTGTCAAAGACAGATTTCAGTCTGGGCCCCCCCCACTCCCACTCCCAAGGAAGCGGGCACATTATCTTACACTTATTTATTATTTATGCGCCCTCCAATGCTTGACCACCCTACCCCCTTTGCTCAATTTATAACTTGTGTTATAATGATTCTGTCTGATCTTTTGCTCCAACCAGCATTTATATCTGGGACTTAAGAACCCTATACTCTTGCTGCAGCAAATTTGCAGAATTTGGAGACGCAGACTTTTATTACTGCCGTTTTTAATGTTGCAGCCAACATGTTATTAAGCCGAATGTAAGGTCATCACATAGTCATGTATTAAGCTTTATTGTAGGGATGTTGTATACTCTGACTGTAGAATAGTCTTGGAAGCAATTCTCATTTGTTCTGATTGGAGAGGTCTGCTTTGATCGGTGGCTTGTGTTTTTGTTGTCGTTTACAGAAAATTAAGCAGCATCTTAACGAAGCCAGGGAACAATCGGATAATACACGCCTGCGTGACTACATAGAATCCCACGGAGGTACAGCGTTCACAAAGGACCTGGTGCAGGTCAGGCTCAATGAACTGAAGGGTGTGAAGGACCCCAAGGAGTCCAGTGGGTAAGTGATGTAACGGGGTGTTAACAGGGTGGTAGGAGAAGTAACGTACGGAGGGGTGTGGAAGACGTAATAAGAGCGTGACCAGAGAGGAGAGCAACGAGTTGCTAGAGTTTTTTAGGAGGGTAGATGAGAAATAAGGTTCTAGCAGGATATGGCTTGCTTCTGTGGTTGTACATGTGGTGTAAGAAGGGGGGGGGGGGTATGGAGGGTGCAAGATGTTAAGAAAGGTAAGTTAGGGGATGAAATATGTATTCAGAACGTGAGATGGTGAGGTGTGGGAGTCTGGAGGGTTGAACACACGAAGAGAGGGCTGTTGTAGTTTGTTAGTAGGTGATGCTAAAACCTTTTGTATTTAAGAGGAGAGAGGTTTGGTTATAATGCCTGCCTATTCATTGTCATTCTGTAAAGTTCAATGTATGTGGTCTTTTACCACTTTTTGTCTGATTGGCAAATTTTTTTTTAAATTCTATTGACTACGTAGATTTTTTTCAACATACCAGATTGAGACAGTGCAGACCCTAAGAGCTTGTGGAAAGTAACTTTAATAGATAGTTCTTTAAATGTCTGTTTGTGCCATTCTCATTTGTCTTAAAAAAGGGATTTCAGTTGTGGTTTTTACAACTACAAAGATATATTTGTCTGAACCTTGCTGTATTTGAAATTTCTTCAGCATTTTCCACTGTTTTCTTTTTAACTTAAACTTTTATAAAATAATGCTGTTAGCAAACTGCTTATCCAATAGAGAGCCTGTGTAGGAGAATGTGTAAAAGCAAGTTGGCCTGACGTTTCTTTTCAACTTACAACATTTACAACATTTACAACTTTTCTGTTTTTTTTTTTAGGCCAACAGTAAGGACCGTTCCATCCGTGATTCGGTCTTCCAAAGAACTCGTCGAAGCCCAGATCGGCCACCTGCAGCATCAACTCGACCAGCTGAACGTAGACATAGCCCAGGCCATGATGGAGAGGCAGGCATCCCAGGAGGGCCTCAAGAGATTGGAGGAGGACCCCGCCAGGAGGGGAGAGGGTGAATTCACTGAGGTCTTGAGGGGTCAACTGAGGGCGGTAGATGTCAGGATGGAGAACCTGATGAAGAAAGTCAACTACTTCGAAGAAGAGATAGAGAAGAAGAGGAAAGAGAAAGATGAAATAGAAGAATAATAAATCTTGTAGCGATGTAAATTTTTTAAAATTTAAAATTTTTCATCTCTTTATTTTTAGTTTTTCTGTCAAATAGTACAGAGTAGTATATAGAATACTAGCTCAAAATATGCTAGAAATCAGCACTTATTAAGTTTATGGTCACAGTCATCTTTTGCTGATGCAATATGATGATGCATAAGAAACAGGAGAGGACCCCTCCCTTACATAAAAATTTGTAAATACATGACACTGCTGTCACAATGGTGAAGGAACTTTTGACTCTCAAAAATTGATCATCATAAATGATCATCTTTTACATTTTATCGATTCGTTTGATTTAATCATGCTATTCAATTTCTTTTTGAAAATATATGGTCTTCCGTAAAATTTTGAAACAGCTTATAGCGTAGAGTGCTTCAATTTATCCAAACGATGAATATGAGATCCGTCCATTTTCTGAGGTACACCGAGTTAACCACAGTCTCAACGGACTGATATCGTGTCAGTAAACGTTTGGTCGCGAGCTTCTCAAATACTTTTTAATTGTTTCTTCTCTTTTAAATTTTGCATCGTTTGTAAATTGGTGACTACCTTTGAATACATTCCAGCAGTTAATTTTCTTTACTACACAATATTTCTATTCAAAGATGACTCGTACACAGTAAAGTATTAATTTGTTTAATAATAGTGTAAACTTATTTCTTCAAACGTTTTTTCCAATTTCTTCATGTAAATTCCTTCCGGAGAAAGTCTCCTTTCGTTTTCCGGTCTGTTTTAGTGTCGATTAGTTTACTCTTTTGTTTTTCTTTTCTATGTAGTGCAAGAACACTGTGTGATTGTTACTGATTAGCATAAAAGCAATCAAAGGGTTACAGGGTTTTAATTTAAATCACAAAGGGAACTGAATTTGAATTCTGCTAGCTGATGTCATTTAATATACAGGCATGAGCTTTTTCCGCGAATTTGCAGAATATCCGTGATTTCTTTTCTACCTTGGGGACAAAAACTATTATCCTAACACACTGTACCATACGCAAACTGGAGCCTATACCGCAATCTTTGCAAAATTCCGTGAATTTTTTCTACCCCAGGCTCACCCTGAATATACTATGAATATTCATAAGAAGAATATGGCCTCAAATGACCTCTTCTAATCTTTCAGGGTTGGTAGACTCGACGTACAGCAGCAGTGAGCTGTGAAACATACCCTGTCTTACATATACCCATACCCTTTTGGCATCATGCATATTTATTCAAGCTTCCATAACGTGAATATTCATATATTCACTGACACGGTTGCTTCTTAATTAAACATTCACTTTCTCTGTCAGATAAACCGCTAAAGGAATGCCTAATTGTTAAAGTACGGTATGAGATCATATCAGTCCTTTTGAACGAGCAAGTCAACTGACAATTCCCATCACCTTCCCACCTCCCCTTCTCCACCACAGAGGCGGGGGAGGGGGGGCATCTGTAACCCTTCAATTGTCCATGCAGGTCTTCGCCTTTGTTCTTGCTAGCCTCTTATCAAGATCCGTCCAATCTTTGATCACCTTGTAAAGTTTATATACCATATTTTACTCAGTAGAATCATTTTGATTAATGCTGCTTAAATTCACAGTTTCACTTTTAAATTTTTACTTTTTTTTTTTTGGTCACTTTGTTTGTTGTGAAGAATATTCAGTAAGCATCTTTCAATCTTTAAGTAAAAAAGGAATATTATTGAGGTTCTTTAGATTATGTCACATCCATTCCATTGTTTTATATTCAACCTATTTAAAAAAAAAAATACACAAGAAGACATGGAGAACAATGGAGAAGGTTCCATTGTTAATTCGCACAGAAATATTTGTAAAACTGTTTTGCTGTGTTGAAAAAAAATTCTAACGTCGATCTTCTCTATAGAAGAACAAAAAATACCACTGTTTTTGACCGTGTAGTTTTATGAATTGCACAACTATATGTATGTTGATTATAAATATGCATGATTTATGAATATTCAAAGCACAGGAGATAACAGTCTCTACTGTACATAGGAAATATTCTCTTTTTTTCTTCATCTTCACATTGAATATTAGTAAAAAAATCACCTTGACTTAAAATTCTTTCATATTTCTAAGGTCACCTTGATGTTGCACATTCCGCTTTGAGAAGGAAATATGGAAATATTTATTCGGAAAAGAAGCAATTTAAAAACTTTGTGAATGTTAATTCTCATGAATGATTCGGGTAATTGTCATTTTGCATATCATGTGATGAAAAATTCCAATTAATAAATTATTAGTTATTAATTATAATGTTTGTCTTTCTGTTATATGCCTTTGTTTCTTATCTTCTTATGAGGCCTTATTATTTCAAACCCACCATATGAACCTCTCTCCTTACTTATTCATACGATTATAATTATTATGATTAATATAAGTCATACTCTTATTTCGTGTTAGACATTGGTTAAATGCATAATAAACAGCTACAGAAACCTGTTTTTTATGGTTTTTTATGTCTTTTTTGTTTGTTGTTTGTTGTTGCTGAGTTTTGTTTTTAAAAAGCCCCATTAAGCATTCCACTATAAACACGAACAAAACGATCCGGAACTCTACACTCTTATACGCTCTTCCGGTCGAAAGCACTCGTACTGACAGTATGAACAGTTCCGAACCTTTTGTCTGGTTCTAATGATAATATCACTGTATACTGATTTCCTGGGCGACTTTTTCTTAAAAAAGTATTCTCTCAATCAGTATAATTCTTAAATTCTTGTCACGGTCTGATACTGAAAATCCCGTATTGATTCCTGTAAATCTCTGTTAAATGATTTGCCATAGTCTGCTTCTGAAACCCTTAAAACGTCTTCAGAAATTCGCAGTTAGAATGTTTTACTATAGGTGAAGTCAATTTGATTCAAGGTCTGATCAGCTTAAAGCTTGCATTAGCTTCCTATTGAGTAAGCAGAGAATTCAGTATACGGTACTACTTTAAACTTTGATATGTATGTGAGAGCCCGCCCCCCCCCCTACCGAACGACTGATCCGCTCTCAGTCCCCTTGCATCGGGACTGTGACTGTGCGATCATCGTCAGGTGTGTATCACCATTCCCCTCGAAAGGGAACATATACTAGACATGATCTTGGCCAAAAGGCCGAGAAGCGGTTGAGGGAATACCCCCATAAACAGATTGACAAGTATTAGCAATATGCTTTTTCTTCATATTTCAACTGTAAATCTAATATAACACCCAATTTCCATGCGATATGAACAACAGGCATATGATTATCCCGGCTAAGACATTTACAGGTGGGTTACAACCTTCTATATTTTTTGCTATAGAGACTGATAAATTTCAGTGTTTTCATCGTTTAACATAAGAGAGATATATATGTCATCCACCCACGAATGTCCTCAATACATTGTCCATTTTTTCCATACAATTTAGCCTTACGAAACAAAAAAGGGTGAATACAACAAAAATATAAAACGAAACATAACAGAAAAATAATAATAGGTCCAGACTTACCAAAAGTCGACACAGCAATGCAGAACACCAATAAAACAGCCAAAGAAGACATCTTGGGTTGGTTGATGTAAAACTATGTGTCGCTATAACTTGTTTGTTTCCATTTAAAGCTTTCCTTTCTTACATAAATCTGTTGTCATTTATTTATTGCTTCTTTCGTTTCAAGGATATTAATGTTTGCACTTTCCCCTTATATCAGCATATATACCAGCAATTCATAACATATAACCTTAACAATTTCATTAATTAATTTCATTAATATTTCATTAAATAAATGGATATTAATGTTTGCACTTTCCCCCTTATCAGCATATATATATATACCAGCAATTCATAAGGTATAACCAGGGGCGTATCCAGGATTTTCTAACCCCGGGGCGCAAATTACTATATCTAAGCGGAGCGCCACCATCGGTTGGCGCGCAGCGTATAAGAAAATTTCTGGTTTTGATAGCCCCC
>JAIPMN010023005.1:40609-50691 GCA_020650975.1 Apostichopus californicus
GACTAGCAACCGCTCTGCTAACTGCAATAAAAGTAATTAATTTTAGTTGGATTTGGAATTAATTAGAAGTGATGTTTGTAACTTGTAACTTGACAATAACAGCGGATAACAATTTAACAATAGCTTTTACCCCTCCGTATAGGCTACACCATTCTTTCTTTTTTTTATCCAATAAAACTTTTAACCTTATTACATGGAGACCTTCATATCAAAAGAGAGAAAATAAAACACGGGCTGATAGCTCTTGAAAGAGAGGTTTTTCTTTTACACCGCTAGTACACAGGTGATCTTAATTAAAACCTCGTCTCGATCACGTTGAACGTACGCAAGCCTCCTGACTCGCTAAAACGGAAAACAAAACTCATATCCTCGTAACAATCCCTAATCCACACGTCGTTCCTCTGCTTCTGTTATACACGCATGAACGCATTAGGTAAACATAATTGACTTGAGCTACCTCCGTTCAGCACGCGTGTTGGCTGTGTTACGCGACAAAACAATATATATGAAACAGTTATATATTATATTACTATATCATCATTACGGTACGCTCTGATTGGATTAAACCTTCGTCTCAAGTTCATTGATGTGGAAGTCTTTTCCCTTAGTACATTTAGTCAGCAAAACAGTTGTAAAGATTTTTTTTAATTCAAGTTTTGTTTCTGTTATCATGAACATGAAGTATTTCTTTTGAAGAAGACACAAGCGTCCCAACCATTATCATTAATCTATCATTTGATAGATATTAACTGTTGCGTACAACTTTCCTCGAACAGCAAAGAACTTGAAAATCTCATTTCTTATGACTGATATCACATATTTTATCTTCCTTCAAACACAAGGCTGAAGACTCGATCAAGTATAAAATATGACATTACCGGCGAGCCACATGTGTTTTTATTTGTTTCTGTATGTTTTAGTTGTTTGTTACAATATTTGTTTTCTGTCATGAAGGTTGGTTTTGTTAAGGCTGAATCTAGAAGAAAAAAAGGGGAGGGGGGGGGGGTGGCGGCTATTGGCTTAGACTGTAGCTTAAATGTACTTTTTATTATTAACTAAAAAACCTTTGGACATCGTAGGTTCATCGACCAACGCGGCTAAACTTCTAGTCTAGCACACATGTAATGATAGAAAACAAGGTCAAAACAAAAAAATGATTCCGTCCATCCGTCCATTCCTCCGTTCCTCCGTTCGCCCGTTCCTCCGTTCGTCCGTTCGTACGTTCCTCCGTTCCTCCGTTCGTTCCGTTCGTCCGTTCGTCCGTTCGTCAGTTCGTCCGTTCGTCCGTTCGTCCGTTCGTCCGTTCGTCCGTTCGTCCGTTCGTCAGTTCGTCCGTTCGTCCGTTCATTCGTTCCTCCATTCCTCCATTCGTTCGTCCGTCCGCTTGTTCGTCCGGTCGTCCGTTCCTCTATTAGTCTATTCGTACATTCGTTCATTCATTCATAGATACAAAAATACATTCATTTTTCGATCTATGCATTCACTCATTCCTTCATTCATCCTCAATCAGTCAGTCGGTCATTCGACCTTCACCTTAACCATTGTCAGCACAGACACAATTTTCCTAAAGCACTAAGTTAACCCTGACCTAGTTGTAACAGACTTTGACCATGTGTAATTTTTATTAATTCTTTAGTAATTCTAAGCTAGTAAAGCACAAATATATTAAACTAGGAGGCTGGGGTAGGACCGGTGAATGTGTGGGGGGGGGGGTGGAGTTGGGGGTGGAATTGGACTCTGAACAGGGACAATCGACAAAGATGTCTCGGTCAACGAAGAAGTGTTTCAGTCTCAGATCCTCCGAACAGACTCTTTGGTAAGATATTTCGGTACACTGTACTTTTTGTATGTGTGTGTTCTTTTCGTCCCAAACAATTAGCCGCATTCAAAATCGATCCCTAACGGATTTTAAGGAAACCACATTTAATTGCTTCTATTCTCTTGCGAAGGATTTAACGCAATTGACTTGTCCATTTATTAAATCTCGGTTAATGTGAACCTATAGCCCGACGTAGACGATACAAGTTTTGTTTTTCTATAATTAGCTTCTATATCATAGCTACGCCTTCATGTGACCTAAAAAACACACGAGGGTGGAGCGTATTGTTAAGTATTAACGTTTTACTTTTTCTTCTCTTCTTCTCCGCATTTTTACTCTTTTTTTTAAACTTTTTTTTTTTTTTTACCCAAAGCGCCTTCCATGTCTTTATCAACGGCAGCCAAACGATAGGTCATGTGTAAAAAGAAGGAAAAAAAAGGATAAAATAATACCACTGAAAATTGTTAAATAAAGCATTCTTTTGATGCTAGCGGTTTTCTATCAAAGGCACAAAGGAAAAAAAGACAAAAAAAAAAGAGAGAGAAAAATAATAATAATAATAATAAACTGTTGCGAATAAACTTTTAATTCACTTGTTGCATGAAAGAATTAAAGGGGAAAGATACAAAGGTACACGTGAGCTGAAAGGCAGGAAGATTATTCTCTCTTCTTTAACAAAAACACAAATCGATAACGGACGGGAAAGTTCATTTCGTAATCCACAAGTCGATAAACTCTATACTTGATTGATTTCACAATAAGATATACAAGAACTACAACTAAGGGGGGAAAGTTCGTTAAATGTGTTTATACTTTTTTGGGGGGAGAATAAATTAAAATATAATACTGTGTATTGCCCCCCCCCCCAAAAAAATGTAGATATCCTAAAGTTTTTACGTTACTTGGCAGTCGAAAAAGTACATAGATTTTGTTTAAGAAAGAAACGGAATGGAATGGAGGAAGAATTTTATTTTCAAACTTTAGCAGAAACTCCGAAGGAGAAGGGGAATGGGGGAAGGGGGAGGGGGAGGAAGGGTCTGTTCCCATTGTCTTCCTTTCCTTGAAAGGATTATATGGTTGCACTTTGTGCTATGAACGTTTATGCTGTGGAAACGTATGCTTGAGGACCCCCTTTTAGCCTAACTCAGAAATAGTATAGGGTTGAACAATTCCTTCCACTCGGCATTGTACATTTCAGAAAACTTATGGGAAAAATATGGGAATGTGGTGCTTTCAACTTGAAGACAAAACTAGTAGTTTGATCTGTCAGGTATACAGACAGATAGACATACAAACAAACAATTAACTAATTGTATGCACGTGGCTGTCATGGTTGGATTCGATTGTGGAAAATGAAAAGTTTCATTAAGAGGTATACGTAAACAAAATAATTCAAAACAGATTTGGGAAACTAAGTTAAAATGGGGCCTTATAAGTAAGTCATGTTTAAGCCAAACTCGCACCCACGTTTTTTTTTTGTACTTCTGTTCAAATGGATTTGACTTTGTAATTTCCTCTTTCTTTTCATGTTATAACATTCATTACATCATGTTTGGCAAACCCGTTATACTAACCCCCCCCCCCCCCAAAAAAAAAAATCGAACAATGAAGCTAAGTTCATCCGAGAAGTAGCGTTTCCAAATAAATTATGCAATTTCATTTTAGCCCTGATTTCCGCTATATACCACTAACTTCAGGAACGGTGGCGAGAATGGAATCCTTTCTTAAGGGAGGGGGTTTGGGGTTGGGGATTGCGGGGAGGGGTGGAACTTCGAGGGTCATTAGGACATGTAACTTTGAATTGAAGGGGCAAGCCACAAAATTACCTCAAAACTTATCATGAAAATGAATCATTTGTACATTTAGAGGTTTTCAACAAAATAATACTGTTTATTACAAAAACTTATAATTTGTGAACAAAAGGGCCTTTTTTCAACAAGAGAAGGGTACGGTATTTTTAATTAAAATAATCAAAATAAACGAACAGCGTTTGGAATTACTAAAATGGAAAAGGGTATTTTTCAGTACAAAAATAAAGTGGGGACGGAGAGGGAAGGGGAAGGGGAAGGGGGGGGGGGAGTAGGAGTCGTAAAAAGCCAACTATCACCTGTGCAACTTATTGATGTTTAAAAGGGATATATTTTTAAAGAATTTAGCAACTTTTTTTCTATTCCTTTTTAATTTAATCATGATCAATTGAAACAATTGTTTGAAACAAAATGAAATAGCACGACAGCGCTGCATGGCATGGAATGGCTGGGGTAGGGGCGAGAGGGAGGGGGTGATTGGTGGGCCGGTCGGCATATATATGTCGTTGCTGTGGCCGAGTGGCTGTGGCATTAGGAGCAATGAGGCTTAGCAATCGGGACGTTCCGGGTTCGATGCCCGGTCGGGGTCATAGTAAGGTGGGTTTTTCATCCAAGAGCAATGTAAGGTTTTCCCAATGATCTGAAGTGACTTTCTAAATTGAAAAGATTCCAAATTTGAGTTACAATGTTGAATTGGAAGCCACCCGACGTGATAGTTTATAATCCATAAGCCCTTGCGGGTTTCTCCCACATTTGTGGTCGCCTAAGCGTCGTAACCAAAAAATATCTGCTGATTATGAGTGGAAGGGTTTACAATTGGATTGTCAAAAAGCAGGTAACAAAAATAAAAACTATTTGTCTTATCATGATTTTTTCATTACCAAACAACCCTCTTCCGAACCAATCCACACCCTCCCCTATACAGTAATCGGCAGGTAATTACTGATCAGTGGAGATCTGCTTTGAGTACAAGCCCTGGATTTAGTTCGGTTAAATTTGCCGGGATTTTTTCCTACCGTTTTTTCTATTTGAAATTTGGACAATCCATTTGGCTGATATGTAATAATAATAAGAAAAATAATAATAATAATTAAAAATAAAGAACTTCTCAACCCAAAAAGGCAAGTTTTCCAATTTCAATTTTTCTATTACGAAATTCATTACAAGTAAATTTAATTTTCTGGATTTAATAATATATACTGATCTTTTTGAGAACAATTGTTTTTCTTTTGTCCAAGCATTTCCTAACGAACAATAACGTATTTTGCATTCAGAGATTATTCCACATTTGCAGCCTATTAGCCGTTAACTCGCGAGAGATACGGATATGAATACCCTTTTAATTAAACATATCATAAGCATCTCTTCCCCCCTACTTCAGTAGAAGGTACACTGCATGCACGTTTCAAATACCTTTAAACATTTTTTCCCGTTCTTCTTTTGCATTTTTTATTAAACCTCTCATAAACCTTGAAAACTAACAATTTGATTTCCGTTTGAAAACAACTCTCATAGCGAGCAACAAGTTGGATAGCTTATTAACCACTAATAAATGACGCGAAAACGAGAATTCTTTATTGATTCAGTCCATTTTATCAACTGTAAAATTACCTTTTGAACGCCGATAAATCCTCACATGAATATAATAGCTAACGTCTATTTGCTAATATGTGGTTAACAAGCGGCGAGAGTTTACATATCAATTGAAGCAGAAATTAACAATGGCGGCGCAGTATCCTTGGCGTGTGCCAGTATACCTCGTTGTCAAATGCTGTATACGTTCGAAACTTCCCCCTGTCGACGGTCGCCAAAAATTGCATAAAATCAGAAATTCTGATGGCTTTATGGCAAACGAAAGCTTGAATTTGACGCAAGAAGTCCAGATTTGATCTACATTTTGTATAAGAATTTATTTTCAATTTCGAAATACGAACTTAAAGAGTTTTCTCCATGGAGACCTCAGGTACGTAAAGTTAAATATCATATAATCTTTCGTCTATCTTTGGATACATTTTGTTTTTACTTACAAAATAATTGTAAAATTCGTTAGTAATATATGAATTTTTTGTTAAAATAATAAGAGAATACATGTATCAAAATTTCTTAATTTTCGTTTGCTCATCTTAAAGGGGCTTTCTCGTGTTGAATTTTGGGTCAATTAATCGTTATTATCAAGTTATTTAGCAACGCATATTTTTGACTAGTATTAAATTTAAATTTTCAAATGACAAAAGGAAAGCGGCTAAGTATGACATTTTTTCTTTCGATTTGTTTTTCGCATGTTAACACTGCTTACTCTGAGAAAGTGTATGGGCGACGAAACATTTGTAGGACTCGAATAGTCCCATTAACTTTTTCTAAATGAACTTTTAATTTGCTGAAGAAGTCTAGACATTTAATATTTAATTTGTTAATCTGTAATTTTTAATTTGAGTTATACTCCGCTTATAAGGCTTGATAAAAAGTTTGGATAAATGTGTTTAACCACGAACATCTCCTTTAAGTTAAGTCCCAGTTTTGCTTTACCAGTACTTAGGATTTTCATATTTGATAAGTTTCGTATTTTCCTATAATACTTTTTCCTCCCATAAATTTCTGTTTTTCTACCTATAAACTTTTCTTACTATTTTTCTTTCTCTATAAATTTCCTACTCTCCTTTAAAATTTCACAATCAATATATATCTAATATTTAAAGTAACGTTATCGAAAAAAATATTTATAGCTGTTTAGTTAATCTCCAGTTCTATTAGATTATGTGAATTGATTGTCAAATTTATTTTGATTTTCCTTTACGTCTGGTTGCCATTTTTATTAATTATTTTCTAGCTGAGAAGAACTAAAAACTATAAGTCGTCAACAAGTTTTGTATTGTTTATTATCTGTTAATAATATGTTCATTAGCTGTTAATTAGCTGTTAATTATCTGTTAATTGATTGTCATGACTTGTCAAACCATAAGTCGTTTATAACATCGCATTGCCACCTATATTGACAAACTGACTTTATAAATCACCAGTCGTTTATAATTATTGTGTTGTTTCTATGTTAATTGAGTGTCATGACTTGCCAAATCGTAAGTCGGTTTATAATATCGTATTTGACGAAGTGACTTTATAAAGTCGTTTGTAACTATTGCGTTGCTACTTTTCTAAAGGAATTCTGCAGACTTTTTCAAATTATTAAGTCGTTTGAAGTTTTATATTGCCACCTGCTGCTACATATATAAAGAAGTTGCCCAGATTATAACACTTTACAATTGATTGTGCTAATAATTGATAAATTTGGTTCAATTTTCAACATTTTCCCAACCCATGCAGACATTTTCCTATTTAATTAGTTATCATAAGAAAACAACAAATCGGACAACTTTCATGTTTGTAGTTACTTGACTTCGCTATTTGAAATTACATGTTTTAACGCACCCGTAACGTTATCTAACAGGAGCAAGTGACGACAATTTGGACCCAAAGTTTGTGTTCTTTGTTTTAAGTATTTTAAAGCAGTAACTTGTTAAGTTAACTTATATTCTTTCGAAAGTCGCCTTGCAAGTCTCGGTACTTTGAGAAATGATGAAAGAAACTGGAATAAACAACCAAACAAAAAATAAAAATAAGATGGAATATTATAAATTAATTTATGGAAGACAATTTGCAGTTGCCGGTTATGACTAATTATTACAAATTCACTAATTAACATTTATCGCAAAGCAATATTTCGCCGACCTAGTTGGATAAAATTTACATAAACAGTATGTTATTAAGTAATAATAATCATAATCATCATAATTATGATAATAAAAATAGTGACAATAATGATAATCATAATAATAACAACAATAATAATAGTTGTTTTTGTTTTGTAACTTGTTATTGAATGTACATATGTTTTGTATAATATTTTTTTTTACATTAATCATCAACACCAATTTACCATTCATCTTTGATGCATACCATTGAATTTCATGAAGCGTGTATTGTGTATTGTGTATTGATTAGCTTCTACAACAAAAATGAGTTAGAAGAACCGCAACAAGTGTAAACCTAACGACGCGGTTTTTCCTCCCTTTTTCTTATGAATAAACAGCAGCAATGACACGTGACGGCCTCACACCAAACACATCACGTCACGAGATAAACCCACATCATCTGATATCGCCTTACGCATTTACATCGTGCAGTATACCACAACAAGTCATCGTACCGTTTAATTACTTCAAGAATGTCCTCGGTAGGTATTCGGATGTTCAGTTCATTGTGCTCAGTAATATTCATCAGGTTGGTGTAAACTTTGAGGGGACATACACACACAACCGTCATACAAAACAGAAGCATTGTACGGGCTTGTATATGCTGAGCTCCTATGAGGGGAGCTTATATACACACGACCATCATCATTAGCTTATATAACAGAGTATTTCTTCGTTAAGAACAACTCCCATAAGCAACTAAGGCAAATCTTGTTCCTTGTGGGAAATATCGTAGTTTAAAAATCGTGTCTGGAAGCTGTCATTTTGTGAATCTGTGACGTCATAATGACGCGATAGAATCTGACACCTTTAACCTTTCTCATTGAGTTTCTTTTCACATTTTCATAAGCAGAATGCTAACTGTGTCGACACTGCAATAAAATCCCATCATTGCATGTCAAGATTTTCAATGTTTTAGATTCAGCATTTACGAAACCCATTTCTATCAGGGACAATTAACATCGTAATCAATAAAGACAAAAACATAGATAATAACTAAATAAAAAATAATTGAATCATAAAGTAACTCGATGATGTCATATTTACACGTGATCAAATCTTCACCCTTGTGTGTGAAGGAAAAGTTAAAATATGTGATATCTATCAAATGAAATAAGATATAATTAAAACATTGAATAATAACTTGTACAGTTTACACAGAATTTTTTACTCAATATGTTTCGCCTTCGTACTCTTTTATGATATCATGTTTCATTATGAAGTCTGTCCTTAATTAAATGAATACTAATTTATGATCATATTTATCTTAATTCCAGGACGGATTTACGAGCCTCGGACTGGGCGCGGTGGTTCCATCGGTGGGAGTAAACCAAAGGTAGCCACGCCCCAAGTGGTCGAAAAGATTGAAAGTTACAAAAGGGAAAATCCAACCATCTTCGCTTGGGAAATCAGAGAAAAACTGATCAATGAAGGTAAAAAAGATAACCAGTTTCGTTGTAAATTTTAAACATATCACATGAAATCTAATGTAGATTTTTGATAACATATATTGGAAATAAAATTAAAATAAAAACTTGCCTGCAATATAACATGGTGACGTAATCAAGCTATTGTTTCTCCAGAACCCCCCCCCCCCAAAAAAAAATGACGAATATTATTTCACATTATTTCATCTTTAAAATTGTATTCCTCTTTTAGGTGTGTGTAACAATACAACTGTTCCCAGTGTCAGTTCAATTAACCGGATATTACGTAACAGAGCAGCAGAGCGCGCAGCCGCAGAATATGCCAGGGCTACAGAACAAGCTTACTTAAGAGTTTGTCAAGACGGCCCATGGACATCAACACCGGTAAGAAAATTCTAAAGAACGTTATTGGTTTGGCTTTTTTACTTCCATGTTAGGCTTTAATTATTACATTATTATGTCATATTTTCTTGACCACTGATACTACTCAAAAAGCAGATTAATCAGTTTTAATCCTCATTTCTGCTGTAAGATTAACAACGGGACGAAACAACTAAACGTTTTCATGCACATTAAGTATATTTTACTTTGTCACATTATATCGTTAGTTATCGATTATTTGCTATGTCATTAGTTACCGATCGCTTCTCCGTCTTCATACAGTACATGCCGCCCTATCCATATGGAATGTTAGGCTTGGAACGGGCAGCAAAACGAATAGGAGCTAGATCAGTGCCTTGGCCTAACACAGCCGTCGGTGGTGATAGTATTAGAGGGAGCCCTACACAAGGTATGTCTAAAACACACAAAAAAATGATATCATAAATAAAAATATAATAAACTTAAAAATACCGTCAGTTCAAACATTGTTATCTCAACAGCGATTGTTCCACTTTTACGTTATTTTTTTTTAAGTAGACGTATTTGTTATTCGTGACCATTTTAGCACCACGAGCCTGAAAATAATCATTATTAAGTAGAATTCTACAGTTCTTCCTCATGTTTATATTGATGTTGAAACAATTATAATTTATCATTTTTTCCAAGCCTTTTGCGTTTTTTCATGGAACTGAACGCTGTTAAACTCGAATCAGTCGTTCATTGCAAAACGCCTACCAGATGTCCATGAACTTGTTCTAATCTACTCGACTTTTAAGAGTTTACCTAAGACTCATTTTTTTTGCTGGTGTGCTTTTCAGTGTTGATGCTTTCCACTTAGTGAAGCACCATGCGGCAGTTACTCGTTTCCTTGAGTGGCGCTATATAAATCGACATTATTATT
>JAIPMN010023006.1:0-11823 GCA_020650975.1 Apostichopus californicus
ATATGTATTAAAACGGATTTTCAGACGATATCCAGGCTGCAGTGTACTGAAAAGTAGTGATGGGCTAAGCTCCCACAATGCATTTCACCGCTTTCGCCAAGTGTTTAATAATTGCGAAATAACGGTCAAAAGTCGCAGTCTGATTCCCAACTGTGAAAAGAGAAAACATATGGTAAGTAGTGGGCATTATTTGTGGGTTGCGGGAGGGTGGGAAAGTGGGTGCCAGAGTGGGTGGTAGCCAAAAGAAAAGAAAAACTGTAGAGAACGTCTTTTTTAATTAACACACAGACTAGATTTTCCAAGAAATGTTCTCTCCCAAGATAAAACAGATAAACTGATTTGAGTTATTGTTGCTAGAAATCAGGGATTTATGTATACAATTTTTGTAATGGTATGATTCTCTTCCAAAAGCGATAGTTCCCTACAAATTCCTTCAAATCAACTATCAATGATTTTACCAGCTCAAACTGTACCCAAACATCTGCTTAGCTGCCTCTGGAATCCCCCTCTTAGAAAGAAAGCAAGAGAGATAGGAATGTGACAGAGATGCAACTCAAGAGTTGAAAACTTTATAAAGCGATTGGTGCTCTATCAAAATTTTTCAGCCAGGGATAAAAAGAAGCCTTTTATACTCCAGGAGGAGGCTTTGAAGATTTACGTTATCTTCTCGTGGGAATCTATTAAATCAGAAGTTCCAAGAGAGAGATTTTTTTCCCCTACGGATTCGTAATTAAGAGCTTCTCCATGGAAACTGTTTTGACGTATCCTTGCGGATAATTTCTCTGTTTTGTCTCTTAAGTCTCCCCCGTTTCATTCTCCTTCCTTTGATTTTCACTTTATACTCAAGGAATAGTTAAGTCACAGCTTCAGGAATTGTTGGCTTTTAATTTTCCAGTGGATAAAAAATATTTGTTGTTTCAATTGTGAGAGAGATCTGAGAATAAAAGGAGATGTTAAGCAACAAGGGGGTGCTGTATGTCACTTTATCCTCTGGAAGGCTTTTCGCTTATTCCAGAGTAATCGACATGAGTGAAAGATTTAAGTTGTTATATGTGAAAACTTGGGGGTCTATCAGAGTAATTGACATTCAGAGTGAAAAATTTAAGTTATATGTGATATACTTGGGGTATACCAGAGTAATCGACATGAGTGAAAGATTTAAGTTGTTATATGTGAAAACTTGGGGGTCTATCAGAGTAATTGACATTCAGAGTGAAAAATTTAAGTCGTATGTGAAGACTTGGGTGTATACCAGAGTAATTAACACATGAGTGTACCTTTCAGTTATATGTGAAAACTTGGGTATATTCACCTATCCTTCGGTATAACCACTGAAACAGGCCAATGTATTGCATTCGTGATGCTATCTGCTAGAACAGGAGAACTTTCAACAATAGCATTGCCCAAAAAAATTCATATGTGAAACTTGGGGTATACCAGAGTAATTAACATGAGTGTAAATTTAAGTCATATGTGAAATTTGGGGTATACCAGAGTAATTAACATGAGTGTAAATTTAAGTAATATGTGAAAACTTGGGGTATACCAGAGTAATTGAGATGAGTGAAAAATTAAAGTAAAATGTGAAAACTTGGATTTACTTCGCTCCCCGCTTTCCTGTGAAAAACTTGGGGAATACCAGAGTAATAAACATGAGTGTAAATTAAAGTTATATGTGAAAACTTGGGGTATATTCACAGGCTCCCTCGGTATAACCACTGAAACAGGCCAATGTATTGCAGTCGTGATTCTACATGCTAGAACAGGAGAACTTTCAATAATAGCATTCTATAGCCCCCAAAAAATATGTGTGCTCTTTTCGGATTGGCTTAGACCTCTTTCAATTGTGATAAATTAAGGTGGGGTGATTAATGTATGCACGTTTGCAGGTCAGATTATTAGTCCACACTGGACAATGTACCTGTACTTGAAAATATTAAGATATGATGCACATGTTTAATGACAGTGCACTGCTTGTAGCAGTTTTAATAGATCTTTTAAGGACCACGATCGACCCAGGACCGTCCATGAGGACGGATCCACTGTCCACGGTCCGCCACGGTCCCGCCCATTAGAATGGATGCTCAGAATGTACGAAAGCTAGCTTGGACTTAATGCTAGATTTATCCTAATTTCTTGTGTACATTTTGTCGATGTGTCGATGTGTGAATCAAGGAGTGATTGTTAGTGAGGTTTTCTGCCAAGAAGAGAAGAAAAAAAGCTTTAGTACTGATTTTTAAACTAAGGAAGATGATTAAAAAAGGAACAAAGCGTTCCATATATTTTTCGCGACCCATAGCCTGCAGACAGACATATTAGAACACTATTATAGATACCAGGTGAAATAAAGGTGAATGGGAGGTAATGGAGATATCGGTATGTATTAACAAGATGGAAACCTGTTTTAAAAGTTCCAGGTTATTTAAAATATATTTAATATATCGAGTGTCTTGTTTCATTCAATTTTTCAGAGGACAGTCTTCCAGCAGGTTTCCCAAGTATCGCCAGGTCCACCCAGGTACAGGTGGTCGAACGTTATCGCCAGGGTCAGTTGACCTGCTCAGCGTCCGGTAACCCAGTGCCAGAGATAGCGTGGTATCGCAACAACCTTCCTCTTCAGCCCAGCGGTAGACTCTCTGTGGTTGGTCAAGGTAAGATACACACCCACGAATTGAGCATTCTCATTCTATTTTCTCGTCGCCGTACCGGGGGAGAGGTCCGTCCGTCTGAGGCCATGATGGTCTGCGGCGTCCTTCAGGTAAAATGGCCTCTACAAAACCCTGATCTATCCTGCAATGGTTGGGGGATAGAGAGGAAAGAAAGGAGTTTAGTGTGAAAGAATCTGACAATTGAAGGTTGTTGACAATGAGAGGAGAATGAATCGCAAAATAGGATCATCTCTTGGCCTTAGAAAATGCTCTGCTTCAAAGAGTTTAAAATGCGCATGGAATTTCAACGTGGGTTGGAAACAATGGAAAAAGAGAATCATCTATTCTTTGGGCATTACAGGTAAAAAATGGAGGCTTTATTCTGAGAAGTATGATGAAATCTTGAACTGAAGCCAAAGATTTTGAAGAATGTGGTTTAGAACCGAGTTACAGTCGACTATTGGTTTTACGAATAAAAACTAGACAGGCGTCCAAGCAACTGATGTTGAATCTGCAGTTTCAATAAAAAGGTGAATTGTTTGTCAGTGTCCTTCCTAGATTTAAACGGAAAAGGTTTCCTTTTCTGATAGATTTTGATAATGTTATATCAAAAGGACATGGCTATGTTCTCAAAAAAAGATTGAGATATGGGATTAAAATGCAGAAAAAACAAAATCAAAAACAAAACCGAGAAAAACCAGATATGGCTTTAAACAGGACGTTGTGGGAAGTAGCATACAACTGTCTTAGCAATCAGAGGGAGTGTAATTCACTGAAGGGTAGAGGAGAGGGGGGAGTATGGAGGGTAAGTGTCAGTACTGTGTGACTGAGGGCAGTTATCTACATGGAACATTAACAACAGTGCCAATTATATGGCCCGTGTCCAGTATGTATAGTGATTGTGTGCTTCATGGAACATCATAGTAAGTTACCAAACAGTCTAAAGAGATTTGTGACCAGTCCATACTGTATGAATCCAAGGGCGTTGGGGAGGGGGGTGGGGTGGGGTGCCCGGGGGCAAGAATGGTAACTGGACCGATTACCATTTGCATCCCTTTATAATGCATCCCTGATTTGTTACCTATGTGTATATTCCAGTACTGGTTAACAGCATGCTAAGACTAGCATTGTTAATGTTAGGTATTCAGGTGTGGATCCAAGAGAAGGAGGGAAGAGGGGGGGGGGGGGTGGGGATGTACACCAACCCCTTCCATTCTAACACAAAATTTTCAAAAGTAGTCATTCGCTTTCATTAGCCCCAGGTATTGATGCCATTAGGTTAACACATTTTACTCAGGACCTTAAAAATTGCCTTAAAACTCAGGAAATATGAATAAAGAACTGTCTTCTATAATGCTGTGTTGGCCTATGCATATGTTGGCCTATCCTTTCCTTCCAATATCGATCCTCTCCATAACGGAAAATTTACTTAATTTCATAAAACTTAAAAATATAAAGGCAATTTTCAACCCATTTTGAACTGGTCACAAATCCCCCAAGATTGAGTGGACGCTCTAGTTATGGTGGACAGCCTGAAGGCATCATGCATCATTTGGTACCGTATAATCTATGTACTCTGAAAGGATTGGCAAAACTAACAGTCCTCCAACTTATAATTTATGCTGGTTTTGTTAACTTGTGTACTGTTTCACTTTGTATTCCCTTATGTTTATAGAAAACATAGTTTCAACCTTACTACTCAAAAAGAAAAAAATCCAAAAACCCATAAGAAAATGCTTGCCAATTGTATCAAGGTTTCGTGTGCGTATTAATAATTCACATTATAATGCAGCATGCACTCTGTATGTACTTTTCTTGGGTACCAAGTTCTTTTGAATTCCAAGAAGTTGCATGAACTGATCTTTAAGTAAACTTCCTTCCTCATCCTCAGCACCTATGAGCGATACAGTTTCTGAAGGTAGTATTCTGACTACTTTTTTTTTTTTTTGCGTTTTTTTTTTTTTTTTCCTTCTTACCTAACTGCTTCCAAGCACACATTTATATGCTGCTTCCTCATAGTGTTTTTCTCACCATAATTTTTCATTTGTTTTAGCTTATTTTGCTTTCACACCGGTAACGAGAAAACATAGTAGTAAATAAACACAAGCAAATGAACAATGTACTCGTTTATATATATACATATATGTAATCATGTGGGGATTTCTAACCGGTGATGAAGATGGCTGGCTGCATGCGGGGATGAAACGTAATATGGGATTACTAATACTCTGAATCTGATTAATCCTTGGTATCGTCTCGATAACCCCGAACGATTTACGAACCATCGTCGGTCTCGTTTGTCATGCGAGGTTCACCCTCTGTGGATCAAACATGCGTTATTGATTTCTGTCATTCCGTGCACCACTCCACGTTTATAAGGACTCAACTGTTTCAAATGACAGTGCCGATAAACGACCCAGTGGCACCTCAGTGTAAAGGTTCATTAAACAGCACAGTAAGGCGGGCGGGTGAATCGGTCGTGCATCCATCGTATCGGGTTGCCAGATGAAGTCACCGATAACAGATCTGCCTTTCAGATTATCTTTCAAATTGTCCTCCTGATAATTATACTTACAGCTTCCTATTGTGTATAGAAATTTGTCACAATCTGGCAGTCGCACGTTTTACCATAAATCGATTGAGAAAAATCTGTTACTTCTAGTCTGTAAAGCATTGCACAAGAAAGTGTTAAAGTCAGGCATACTCTACACTTCAAAGATTGGTGATTAAACGAAACAGCAACCTAAATTGACTTTGTGGGACACAAAATTTATTGGATTTATCAGCTTAATATATCTCTATTGGACATTATTAACTTTTCATTAAAAACACTCAAGAAAAAAGAGGGGGAAAGTTTTGTTATTATATATTTGAATATTATTGGATATCTTTATAACGATTAGTCCTCGCAAGTCTTCATTTTAGTTTTCATCTCGGTGTTATGGTGCAGAGGTGCATGAAGAGAAATATTTATGACTCATGCATGGTCACGGATGGTGAACCCTGGCAACAGTTTTGTAACTGTTGAACTGTTGAACGGCAGAATTAATTGAATAAGTAAGACATTAATGAGGAAACCGTTTTCTCTTTGCCGTGACAGTGGTAGATAATGAGCAGATTTATTGAGTTGCATTCTGACTTTTTGTTCCAAGCTACTATGTCATTGGTAGGAGCCCTTTATAACAAGTCAATGGTAATACTTTACATTGCTCAGTACAGTAGGTGTTCACATCGGTGATATATCTGACAAGAAGCTTGGAGATTGTGTCACTGCCTGACTTGAGCTAACTTACTCTCAGTTTATGTGAAGGGAAAGAAGAAAATGATCATCTCCTAGCTGATGTTGGCCATCTCGGTCAGAATGGTCTAAATTCTACTGGAGAAAGGAAAGGAGAAAACTTGTTAAAATACTCCTTTATATACTGCACCACACAAAGTAAACCTGACATCAGGCTCTCTCACTTCTTCTATATGTAGACTAATATATGCCAATTCTTGGCTCTCTATTCACCTCATGAAGTTTCAATTTGTTGAACATGGATATTAATCAACATTTTTAACATGGCTGTATAGAGGTGTGGAGTAAAACTAACATTGTAGCTTCATATAACCACAAGCAGCTTAGTTAAAAGGTAAATCTCTTAAAAAGCAGAGACCACGAACTTAGCTTAAATATAGTTCAGTGATATGTTTGTGGTGGCACACATTGTATTAATATGTGAGCTCTTTCAGCAGCGTCAGTAGAAACCCTCAGGAACATTTATAAAGAGGAATAATGGAGGCTCTGGTGTTGTTTCAGTGGTGTTTCAGCAGGACATATGTAGTTAGTTTCAGTAAGAACATATCATCAAAGGGAGTAGTTGTATTCATAGAGGGTGGGAGTCATGGTTGCCATAGCAACAACAACAACAAATAAATGGTTTCAATCAGCTGGTTGGTAAACGAATGTGAAAGTTTTGCTTTTATAAATGATGCATGGGTTCCACTTGCATACATAGATACGGGCATAGACTTGTCTGTTATCAGTCTGCAACAATGGATTATTTAATGTGATGATGATGACAGGGCTGATCATGTAGCCAGCATGCCATTGGCAAAAAAACATAACTGGTGATTGCCAACCTATCAGTGGGATCAATTGTAATGACTGATTTTAAAATCCCACCAGTGGAATAATCTTGAACAGAGCTGATCTTTAAGCCCATCGATAGGATAATCTCTATTAGCACTGATCTATACTCACTAGTGAAATAAACTATACAACCGAGCCAATTTAAACCCACCATCGGGTTAACCTGTAGATTATAGAGCTGATTTAAAACCCACCATCGGGTTAATCTATAATAGAGCTGATTTAAAACCCACCATCGGGTTAACCTGTAGATTATAGAGCTGATTTAAAACCCACCATCGGGTTAATCTATAATAGAGCTGATTTAAAGCCCACCATCAGGTTAATCTATAATAGTAAGTAGTCCTGAGGGATGCATGGCACAGAACTTTAGGGGCTGAATCTGTTGAGTTCTTCCTAACCCAAACATTTGAGACTTGCTGTCTGGACTACCCAGCAAATTTGAGTTATGCGTGCACATTTTGCTACCCACAGTTATCACATATGTATCAAAAAACCATATTTAACCTGTACTAACAAAAGACCTTGTTCATTCATTCTTTTGCCTGGAAGAAAAAATAATGAAAAAGGTGTAATTTTGTGTATAATGCTGCACCAAAAGTTGAAGTATTTTCTAGGTTTGCTTGATAATTGCACATAGATTTGTTTATGTTGCATGCATCACAATGCCTAATCATTGTACATAATTGAGAAGTGAATATTGTAAAGATCATTAGTATTGATCTTATTTTCTGCTAGAAAGTAAAATATTGGTCACTCATGTTTGATAATCAACATACAGTATTTAACACCAGTGCCACTCGAAAAATTATCGTCCCCCATTTTATTTATAGTTAATTGACAGATTCTGCTGGCCAGCTGTCTGGCAAATGTCTGGATAATTTGTAGGGTTTTGTAGAATCCCTCCCAAAGGCAGTACTTTCAAAACCTTTGACCTATAAAACTGCTAGAAATTCTTAAAATGGTCAGATTAGATTGCTATTTTCCTTCTTTCGGGGTTCATGCTATCTGTACCATGGATGGATTGGCTTTGTTCATGACAATTGAGTATGGGCCTGGTTTGGGTGACTTGTGCTTTGAATGGTAGATGTGGTGGGTGCATGCACATGCATGCTACCAGTGGGACACACATGCAGTGTTGTATATATATATCTACGGCTGTGCTTGCGTACCTGTCACCACCATCAATGCATTCTCATGTACATAGTCCAATCAAATGCCATCACTGTATTTTGTTTAACTCAACATTTCTAGAAGAATGGATTCAATCATTTTTAAAAGTGAAATGAAATAACAAAATTATATATAAAATAGCTAGAACCTTGGCATTAGAAAACATCAAGTTAATGATAGAGTGCATGAGTATGGAGGGAGGCAGGTAAGCATTATCAATAATATATGGATGTCCATAACAGCCAGGTTTTGGAATATGACGTATAAATAATTTCATTCATGTTTGATTTTATTATTTACAGGCAAGTCGTTATATGTACTCCAATGTTGAAAGAACTTCGTCTGTCAGAATTAACGATATAAGTAAATGAATTAACGAAGAAATGACTGGGCTGTGGTCCTTGGCATAGTGTGCTTCCTTTGGGTACTGGCCTCATGTCAATTTTGCAGTCTTTCCTTTGTAACAGCGATTCTACAAAGAGACTATTGTGTTGGATCAATAGCCCTTTATGTTCCCTCTGATTGATGACCCCCCTAGCACTAAAATGATATTAAATTTTGTCATCATTTGACGATTAAACATGGATGATGCATCGTCATGTGTTAAACTGCACTCTATGACAATCGAATAGCTGCTAAGTTTCCTTGAAGACTTCCAACCGGGTAAATTTCATGTGACATGAAATAACAATTATACTAGATTGTTGTCTTGCAGTTCAGTTAATAAACAATTTTCTTCAACACTTTGGTATAATAAAACAATTTTTGTCAAACTTTTGTCATCGCCATTACTACCAAAAACCTTTCAATTATTACTCACATTTTTTATAATTTTTTTTCAATTTTTTTTTTAATGAAACTTGACTAGCCCAACTTAATGAGCACGAAGACTGTGCCTATTGAGTATTGTATTGAATGACTATATATCTGTTTTAACAGCCCACACAAGTATTAAAGACATTTATTACTATTTGTATAGTGTGTTGTATTGGTAGTAGTGATTATACCATTGTTCTATTCCTTTGTATGCAATGTGTGGAGGTTGGTGTTGCTTTTGTTGTTGGAAATTTATGTCAACAAAGAAAGAGTGAGAGGGAGAGTTGGACAGACATAGAGGTGCCTTTAATCACCTCTATTAGTTATTGACTCATTTTACAGATGAGTTATTGATTCTTCCCCTGAATTGTGCTATTATTTTTACCTTCTTTGTTTGTAATTTATAAATTTGTGACTGTTTCCATTGATCTCGTCGTGGTTACTACTGAATGGTACGGGTCTGCGATTCAGCTAGGTTTGGGAAAACACAAAATATGCAAGATTGTGAGAGCTATTTTTTGAATCCGTGCCAGATATCTATATCGATAAAAGACAAACAAAGAATGCTTATTTTGACGTAACATCCGCTCGCTGTACAATGATTTGTGTCTGACAGGAGATCCAGCTATGTACATTATATATTGATAATGTGTTGTTGAATGTCACATGTCTGATTGCACAAAGAGAGCTTTCTTGTTTCGGGAAATGAAACAGCTGTTATGGTGAAACTGTTTTTTTTCCCTTCTTGATCTAACAAAGAGATTTTCAACAATAATAATAGTACTTTTTTTATATCTTTAAAGATCAACCGTTAAAGAAGATATTTAATAGATAAAATGATTTTTTTTGTATGTTTTGAGCTTTGGAATATGTGTTTTTAGGAAAGTCTGACAAGGTGCTCTAAATTTTTTTTTATTTTTATGTTGGCTCAATTTCTTTCTTTACGTTATAACTTACAGACAGAAAAAATTGCAAATACAATCTGCCCCCTCTCTCAACCTGAACTTGTTATGCAACATTTCATACATTGCCTTAAGAGTGGGCTAAAACAAGCATCACATCCCTTGTTAGCCCCTGCACCTTGCTTCACCCATAAAGTTTTTCCACCTTCCTTTTCTGTACATAGCTTGTAGTGCCACAATATTGTGTCTACTAACTCAGTTGCCAGAGTTTTTTTTTTAAGTCCTCTACGGTTGCTATTTCCATTAGCAATGTACAGAGCAACCGTGCGGCAATCAGGAAACACGAAACAATCACGGCGAAATTGTGAAATGTTGCGTTTAAAAGTTGCCAGCAGAATTTGTAGGGGCTTTAACCTCATTAACTTCTGGATGATTCATTTGGTAATAAGATTTAATGGTGGCTTCATCCAGCAAGTTGTGAAACGTAATAGGCTACATCGCTCGGGGCTCCGTACCGCACGTTGCCTCGCGCCTGTTCATTCAATCCTAACCTTGGGGAACACCGGCTGCATCCAAGTGAACAAGAAACGTTTAGCGTGGATTATGATTCAGGGGTGTACAAGAAACGGTAGCCACAACTGGCTATAGATTGATGGGAGGGAATGACAAGCGACCGATCGAACTAAAATAGAAAAGAAAAGAAAGATGGAACATCGGTCTGATAGGGTAGATGGGGAACCCAGAATGCCCTATCGCCTCTTAGACGACCCCGACCCGACGATCATGAGTCACTCCCGTACCGATCGGATTAAAGCTAAGCCGCTATTTTGTTCTTCCTGCGAATCGTAATCCCTTCCTAATTTGATCATGCTAATAGTCCAACGTGTTTCCCTCATCAGAATCGGCTAGCTGTAATCAGAGAACTGTAAGACAACTCCACTCGTCGAGAGAAAGCTCGTTATCTCGACAGAATAGTAAAGTAATGTCAGGAATGCGACGACTGTGGCGGCCATGTGATATATTCCATATATGTGATCAACTTTGTATATATATATTTATATATATATGTATATGCACAAATTGTCTGTCTGACTCATAGATAGGTGATATAGCACATTATCAGGCTGGTGGTCCCTGTAGAATTTCCGTAAATGAAACAATTTCTAATTACTAAAGGAAATGTATGTGTGTTCATGTTCGTTTGTAGTTGTATAGATAGTCAAGCCTGGGGGGAAATATGCATATTGGGATGGGATTGGGTTTATATTTTTTTTCCCTTCTTGGGTCATATCAGCCTGGTTTCTTTGTTTTATGGCGATGTGAGTCACATTAAATCTCATTGAACATACTGGTTGCTTTACTTTGTGCTTAAGTTTTTTGACCCTAAAATATGAATGTTTACGGTAACGTATTAAACATGGAATGTTTAGAAGTTGTAGTAGGCTTTCTCATTAGAACAGCTACAGTGGTTGTTTTTGGATTGGGACACTAAATTTCACCTGACACGTCATCACCGTTAACTATTAGTGGCCAGAAGCAGGATATGCAAAGAGGATAGAATAAAATAGGAGGTTAGCAAATTGAATAGCATTTCGCATCAACTCAATGGTTTCCACCCACCCCCCACCTCCCACCCCCACCCCACCCCTCACAATAATACAAAAATAGTATAATTTCAATTAATGTATGCATGCATTGTCTAAAGTTAACGTCATTTTCCTAGAGTATATATGGGCTTTGAGTTGTTTAAGTATCACTTTTGTGGCTGATAAACATGTTATGGGTTAATGCATGGTTTAATTTTTTTTCTTTTGGGGGCGGGAGAAGGGGGAGAGAAGGGGAATAGGAGAGGAGAAGAGGAAGGAGAAGCGGAGGGAGAAGTGGAAGGGGAGGGGGAAATCAGCTGAATACGCTATAATTGCAATGACAAATAGTAGTGCAAACAACACTTTATTCTCCATTGTCCGTCTGCACCTCCATTGAGAAGATACCTGCTCTGTGTATACAATTACAGATCTGCACTATGAAAGATCACTTTATATACATGTACA
Organism: Apostichopus californicus; assembly: GCA_020650975.1. NCBI lineage: Eukaryota > Metazoa > Echinodermata > Holothuroidea > Aspidochirotida > Stichopodidae > Apostichopus > Apostichopus californicus. The sequence continues at coordinate 11,723 of JAIPMN010023006.1, forward strand.
ATATACGATACCACTTAGTGAACTAGCATTACGCTGCATGTATACACAGTGTGATTGGTATATTCCTCCTTACCTGTAAGACCTATAAACCGCTGTCGTCC
>JAIPMN010023007.1:0-20607 GCA_020650975.1 Apostichopus californicus
GTGGTCAAGTGACTTGACCACAACACTCTCTCTTCAGGTTACACAGTTATATCTTTATCTTGTTCTTATTTATTTCTCTATATTTTCTACGTCTTGAGCACTTGACGTATTCAAACCTTCTGCGGACATAAATTGAAATGTTGTACTAACTTCACCAAATCCGACTACACATAGGCAGTGGTTGCCGCCGGAATATATTGCACAGATGCTTCTTTGACCTGGAGCCGGGGGATACCTCTGCCAGTTCCCTGCCACAGCCCTGGGGGAGGGTTGCAAGTTACAGCGGGAATCCAACTGTCCGAGCTGACGGGATCGGTTGTCGCCAAAGCTGACCAGTTGGCCCGAGGATGCAATGTATGCTAGTGTGACGGCTCTGGGGAGAACATGTTCAGGTAAAAGATGTGGTTTCATTCCACAGCGCCATCAGCATGCTCAGCAGATGGACAATCTTTTCAGTGACAATGTTCTTAAAGTTCCCAGTGGCTTATCACAAACTGGGATTTTGTTGAGGTTAGATGAGTGTGGGTGGGCAAATGGGAAAGTGGACAAATGTGAATTATGTATTATTTTGTATTTTTTAAGGTGTGGGTGGACAAATGGGAATGTCAAACTACAGTATGTAGGTTGGAAGAAGGTGCCACACAATGATTCATTTGTATTTATTTTGTATTATTTTGTATTTTTTAAGGTTAGATGAGTGTGGGTGGACAAATGGGCAATGTCAAACTACAGTATGTAGGTTGGAAGAAGGTACCACACAATCATTCATTTGTATATTATTTTGTATCAATGGTGGCCTTGAGATATCTTGTGAGGGTGAGGGGGTTGGGGTGGAAGGGGATAGTTAGTTTTTGTGAGTGAGAGAGTGGATGGAGAAATTAGGGTTGGGAAAAAAGTAAAATGTATCCATGTATTTGATAACAGTCAAAATTTCTGACATTAAATTGAGATGTAAAAAGCATTTTGTATTCATATCACATACTTGCCACTGAGTTTCATGAAACAGCTCAGGGATATTCAGGAAAAGTGAGTAAGGAAAAGGCTGTTTTTTTTTAGATACTTCACATTTATCGTGGGAAAATTCTGACGCATAAACGTTATATATCTCAGACTATGTACATGACACTGCATAATTGAACTTAATTTCAACATAATTGAACTTAATTTCAAACTCACAATTATAGCATGTAATTTAATGCAAAATATACCAAGTACCTGCCGCATGAAATCTGGGTGACTTCCTTGTCCATCAGATCAAAGACTTTCTTAGGTCGTAGCTCGTTAGACACCTGGCCGTGTCCTAGTTGACCGTCACAACCAAGGCCACAGGTAAACACGCCACCATCCTGGATCGACAAAACAGACAGACAGACATTCATACACACATTCAAAAGTCAAGCTTGTGTGTACTGTTTTTATAAGGAAGAGAAGTACCATAAAGTTAACAAGCTCACTCAGATGAACCGAGCTAACCTGACAAATTGACCTCATTTAACACATGGTCATGCATAGGAGACAGTATGTTAGGTTGTGGCCACTAATATGTTTTTCTGATTGAGCATACGTTCTCACTTGGAAGAACGCTGCACCGTGTTTCAACCCTGTAGTTCTCCAATTCAAACTTCATCTCTACAGACAGACAAATGCCTATTGTGTGAAACTTCAGAGCACATTATATTGTGTCCTACACAGCTTGGCTGCATCATGCTGTAACACACCCCATCCCCCCCCCCCCCCTCTAACCCTCTCCATCTTCCTAAATTTAGACATGATGCCTTAAATAAATCTTTGCCCTCCTCTTCTATTCTAGTTTTCAATGATAATTATTGTTGATCTTAGATGCAGGCTGCAGTCACTACAAGGGTCTCTACCCCCCCCCACCCCGCCCCCGCCTCTCGGACCATTAGTATGGGGACTCAAGACTCTACACAATCATGACACTATTAAAGATGACAGCAGGCCTAACAGATACACTTGTTTCGAATGTGTCCCAATTTTGGACGTGCCAAAGATATATCGATACTACATGGCTGGGGTAAGAATGCCACTACCTGAACACCCCAATGGAAAGTAAAGTTCTAAAACTGAAACTCTAGTCACAGATACTCACAGAGGTTAACATCACAGTATGGTTTTATAGAGTTACAGATACTCACAGAGGTTAACATCACAGTATGGTTTTATAGAGTTACAGATACTCACAGAGGTTAACATCACAGAATGGTTTTGTCCACAGCTGATGTATTGCACACCTTGAGTTCTCATCCCTTTCAGTAAGAAAGGGAAAGATTTCTCTACGTAGACAAGAAAAACACCAAAACAAAGGATTATCTTCAGTGATATACCATGTTAAAAAAAAGGCCCAGCACTCTTGAGAAGCAGGGGCAAACCTTTTAATGGTTGTCCAGTCCTCTGAGGCAACCAATTTTTCTGTTTTGGGACCACCAAACATCAGCTTTATATGTCATCAGCCAGAAATGAAATTGAAATTCAGGTTTACATTTTAATCAATAACCCCAAATAGGTCAAATGATATGGAGTCATCCTCCATCATATTAGATAATAATGATCCATAATAATTGCTTTTTATATAGCGCTTTATACCAGCGATAGGTCTCAAAGTGCTTTACAGACGTTATATTACCCCTGGTCAATGATAACCTGTCCCAGAGACAATCCCTCCAGTCGGCAGCAGTTATATACTGCGCCCAATGACAAGTTACCTCACAGGTACCCATTTAACCCCTGGGTGAAGAGAGGCAAGTGAGATAAAGCATCTTGCCCAAGGACCCGACGTAATGCACTAGGTAGGAGTCGAACCAGCAATCCTTGGATTACGAGTCCAACGCTTAAGCCAATTGGCCACCACGGTCTCACCAGAGATACTAAAAGACAACAACAATTAGTGGTAGGCATATGATCCCACCCAAAGTGTTACTGGGCCCAAAGCCTGGTGTTCTATTCACCAAACTTACACATCGGTCATTCTTTGTTATTTTTTGCTACATTCTTCCCCAACACCGAATCTGACTATTCGGACGAGCAAACAGATCGAGACTGGGCTGTCCCGTGGTAGATCCAGCAAAAACCCTTGAAATTTTCCACGGAAGTCTTAGAAACATCATGAGTATTAGTGGAAGTAGAATCAGTATGAGTACCCATACAAGTACAAGGCTTTAAAGCGTGTGTACAAGCACTCAATCTCCCACTGTAGAAAACTATACCACATTTCCACAATGACCGACTATGAACTACGGGTAGAGATCCTTGAGTGTCGGTACAGGGACCAGCAACTATGTTGTAAGTATTATGACTCAGTACCATGTGAATTATCAGTCTGTTTTGCAACTACTTGAAGAATATTATTAAAAACAGTCTGAAATCTAAGATTGACTGTGGAGACAAGGTTATCATCAAACTAATATGTTACAGGATGGGGCATTCGATATTATCTTATTGATTAATAACATAACAACTGGTGTGGGTATGTAAAAGAAACTTTATTATTCTCTTGGAACTACGGACACACGAAAACTTATAATTCCGCCTGCACATGTAACTTTCTTTTAATACAAGGTGACAAAGAACATCAACTTACTACCATCGCAGTCGCCGAGCCCAAGTTGGCCGTAACTATTTTTACCCCATGCGAACATGGTACCCGAGCGGGTCAGCGCGATGCAGTGGTAACCGCCGGAGACGACCTGGACGATGGGCAACGTGCTGAGACTAATCACCTCCCCTGGTTTCCCACGGAAGGTGGGTGAATTGCCGACCCCGAGCTGACCGTGGGTGTTGTCACCCCAAGTGAATATTCTACCGTCTGAAAACACAAAAGATGAAGAAGTTTGAAACTTGGACGATAGTGAGCCTTACGATGAGAGTTGATAAGAGAAAGATCCATTGAGCATTATGTCTGTGTAGGTTGCAAACGGGTTGTCCAATACCTTACCCCACCCCCCCCCATATCATGAAGGGCCTAGTCTGCATTTAAACAAGTCTTTAACAGACTGTAATGAAACATTCTCATTTGACCATTCAAGATGCAACTGTTTTTTTCAAATTGCATTAAAAACAAAAAGCCTGAATGCTTTCTTTTGATTCCACAACAGTTTTAAAGTTCACATCTTTGCCACCATGTTAACATTTGGCAAAAAAAGCAAACATTTTTTTTTATTAAATAGAGTGTCTCCATGGGATGTACCAAGTATGGTAGGAAAATAAGGCAATTTTCAATTCAATAAAAAATTTTAAGAAAATTTTAAAAACAAGGCAATTTTTCGATCCAATACTTCTTTCTCAAAATTTCTTGATAGGAATCTCCTCGGTACTTTGCTAATCTTCATGTCTTTAATTTCTCATACATTGATTTCTTTATTCTGGAATCTCCAAGCATTTTTTCTCTTCTTTTTGTAACCTGTTTGTAACTTGTATTTTTGGTAAACCAGTAGAAAAATTGGAATTTACTGGTGAAATCATGACTACCTACTTTTTGGTTTTGAGGTCATCTGTATTATACTATACTGTGTAAGACAGAGACTGATGTGACCTCCCTCTGAGATCACCTTCTGGAAGTTTCCGTAGCATGCAATAAGACAGTAACTACAGTTACGACGCTTTAGCAAACACGATTGTGGGAGAAGCCCGCAAACTGCTTATGGATTACAACGTTCACATCGGGTGGTGCCATTTCAACATTTTAACTCAAATTTGGAATCTTTTCTATTTAGAAAGTCATTTCAGATGGGTAAACTGTAGATTGCTCTTGGATGAAAGACCCACATTACTATGACCCGGCCGGGAATCGAACCCCGAACCTCCCGATTGCTAAGCCTGATTGATTCAAATGCCACCGCCTTTATCAACTCGGCCACAGCACCGGTATCCAATTATAATTGCACCTAATTGCATACCATCTGTTATTTATTGCATCATATTGCATACCAGTGTGTTTCACTAAAAGTACTAAAGAGACTTCATTTATATCAAAACATTAATATTAGAGTTATTGAATTTTGACTTTTCTAGCCTTTACAGAGAACCCAACAAATAAGGAAGATGTCTTTAAAGTCCCACACAGGCTCATTTGAAACCCTATCTCGGTTATAATCTTGGAAGAAAGCTGCCAGTATCAATATAGTCTCTAGGTCGCTTTTTTGGCAAAGTGCGTGTCACCATGGTTAAACTGTCTGCCTGCACAAGTCAATGAGAGATACTGTACAAGAGATATTGTTTGTAAATTATCGTTAATACCTTTCGTCAACAGAGCTGAGTGCATATCTCCACAGGACACCTGCACTACACTGTAAGAGTTCAAGGTTCGAAGCATTCTGTGAAATGGACAAGACGGAAATAAGAATGATGACTTACGATTTATGAAAAAATCAATTCTTCAAAAAGAATGTTAAAATCAAGCTAAAGATTTACTCAAGATACAAAAATTCCTTAAATTAAAGGTATGACGTGTGCATAAAGATTTGATCGTCTCTTCATTCTTGTTAAGGTTCATCTGATGTTAAAATTACTGACAGTGCTGTGAATTCCTGTTGTTTACAGGGGTGGGGTAAAGATGGGGAAGAGGGAAAAGCAGAAGAAGAAGAAGAAGACGGGGAAAAAAGAGGGGAAGTGATGAGGAGGGGAGAACTGACCATTTATTACCCCTCTTCCCAAGGTGTGCAGAATTTCAAAAGAAATTATCTTGGACAGGTTTGAATGTTAATAAAATAAAACTGTTAGCAAACTGCTTATCCACAAGAGAGCCTGTGTAATAGAATGTGTAAAAGTAACTTGTTCTGACATTTCGATCCTAGCAGGATCTTCTTCAGAGGCTGAATGACAAGGTTTGAATGTACACAGACTTTAATATTCAGTTCTGGCGTTGGACAGCCTTCAAAAGTCACACCCAGACAAAATGTCAGTTGAGTGGTTGTAAATCAATTGCTTAGGACAGTACACTCCTTTCAACAACTTATGAGAACATAATTTATTTTTCTTCTACTGTACCTTGGTTTCCTTTTGTCTGCAGTGCCATTCTGATCCAACCCGCATTGTCCCTTATTGTCCTGGCCCCAGCCCAAAACCTTTCCTTTTTCTGTCACCGCTAGATTGTGTGACAAGCCGCACGAGACCTGACAGATGAAGAAGGTCTCGAGGGCTGTGATTTGTTCTAAAATGAAAAGGAACAGAAAAAGTCATTTCAAATCATTTTGGTAAATTTGTTATCATCTCATTAAACCAACAGATTCTCTGATGTAATTTCCAGCATTATGTAAAGTATCTAAATACTTCCAAACACAGCATAACAAACTCAAGCAATAGAGTCTGATCCAGGATTTTCAAATGGAGGGGATGTATGGCCCTGTGGTTTTGAAGTAGATACCATATCAGGGTGAATGGGGGGGGGGGGCGAGGGGAGGGGGAAGGGGGTCCTCTCCCAGAAACTAAAATGACATTTTAGACATGAATGGGTGAATTCTGAGGCCCCTTTTATAGAGTATAAATTAGGTATTTAATTAAGTGTCTAGGCAAGTGGGTGATAATAACTACTTTTCATTATTTTAATAATATTCTACTACTCTAAGGTACTGCGTGGTAATTACAGTTTATTTGTAGGACACAATCATCCTCTAGGTACACAGTAATGTACAGGGGTTTCATGCTGTGGTCATTATCTTAGCCCTTTGTGGTTACCGTAGACTTTATAGACACAGTAGCAAAGAAAGTGATGATGTTGTGAGGAGACAGGTGCAGTAAGTGGGGAAGGAAGGGGAGGCAACAGCAGTAATTTCTTTGCACATATACCTGGTTGTTGACTATGACGATCCTGCCCAAGTTGCCCCTTATCATTAGCGCCACATGAGTACACACTGCCATCTTTCAACACAAAGACCGTGTGGCAGCTGCCGCAGCTGACGTCCGCAATGTCCTTCCCGTTCAGAGACTGGACGGTTTGTGGTGTGGCGATGACCTCTGTCCCGCGACCGTTCATACCAAGTTGTCCATGCCTGGTCTCACCCCAACCGACAACTTCCATATTCAAGAAAGGTGAGGTATTTCTTTGGCTTTCAAAATTTCATCTGCGATGAAAAGAATCTATAACAAAGAGAAAGAGGAAGTTGTATTTATAAAAGCGACTATACAAGCAAAACACACCGACTGAAAGCCTCTTTTTCAACGATGAACTGGTTATAACAGTTTGTTTGTTTAATTTGTCATTAAAATTGATCATATCGAAACCAAAACAGGATGTACAGGTTTGTATATTAATACAAAGCAAATTTGTTCTCTCCTAAATTTCTGGGAAGGTTTTATAGTTACAGAACAACCTATTAATTTTAAAACTTTTTAAAGGGCAACATGCATATATAGACAGTATTTACGGTTTGCTAAATTCCAATCATGGATCTCCTGTGGGTTCTAATAGTTCTTTTCTGAAATGAATTGAAACTCTGGATAGTCAAGCAGTTCTGCTTGACTAGCCAGAGTAATTTCATTTCGTTACTTGATTTTCATATCATTGAAAAATATTTTTAAAAAAATCCCCAAATCATTGCAGAGCGGCTGATTGCAAAATAAAAATATATATGTTAGATCAGGGGTTGGGCAACCTTTTTCAATGGATGGGCCAGATATAAGGAGTGAAAAATCGACTGGGCCGCACCTAACCAACGACCTGCTGTTGATTTCAAACCTTTGATTCCGAGGTCTTTCAAGCAATAGGAATGTGTACTTAATCTGTATCTACAACAACATAATGTCAATACAGTACTGTTGATAATTAATGGTGATAATAGTCCTACCTGACAGCATCAATAAGTGCCGATAAATTCTAAGCAGCTAGCTCATTTTTTGTGATGATGTATAATAGATTGATTTTTTTCATTTTTCTTAAGACATCTCACTGGCCGCCAAAAAATCACGGGCCCAAAAATCGCAGGCCAAAATCACGGGCCAAAAGACCGTCAAAAAAATCGCCAAAAAAGTGGGAAGGGGTTGGGTTAATATTACTTGGCTGTCTCACTTTCGTTCGTAACTTTCTCTGTCTCGTTCTGGAAGTGATCTACTTACAAGTGAAGCCCAAAAGGGTTTTTCAGTTCACATTCTTTCACTTTCCCTTTTACAATACTTATTCTTCAGAAGTGTTTGTTCAATGTATAAATGTGAGAACAAATGAATGAAATAATCCGAACTGAAATCGCATTGTCAAAGACGTCATGCCAAGAGATAATATATAGATAATTATCATGGGTGTCCCTAAGTCCTAAAAACACTTTCAGCAATTACCATACATCCTTCCGGAGAGCTTTTAGGCAAATTACTACAAATGGCCTTGATACTACATTAAGAATATTTGCTACCGATAGTTTTGTGCATTATTTAAGTCTGCATAATAACGTTTAAACAAGTACCATACCAGAGCTCCACGGTATGCATTAACAAATGATTGCTGATGCAACATTAGTGCTGCATACTAATATTCTGTGTGCTGTACACTAAGAATTAAGAACTTCTAAATATTCAGTCAGTTCTGGGGGGAACTCTTGTGAGAAGTTTACCCGAAGAATATCTTGTCAGAAAATTTCCTGTTTGCTATGGGTCACAAACTTGTGGTACTCTAGTCCTTACTCATACTGAAGCCTGTACTCGAGTACAATTTTTATTCATGCAGGTACTCGTACTCATACTGGGAGAACAGGCATAACATCTGTACAATACACATGGTCCAACTCCTACTCAAGTTCGTGTACACTAGAGTACACTTGTGTGTACTCGTACTGGGGACTTTGTACTCAACTTGTAATCTGGGGACATTGTACCCAGATTCAGGGTCTTTGTACTCAGATTCAGGGACTTTGTACTCGCACTGCAAGTCTGGTAGGTCTAGCTGCACTAGACTTGTTCCGATTATCAGTGTACATAGCTAGTCTCTCAAGTAACAAGTGGAAAGAGATTTAATTTAAGTATTGTTATACTGACCAGACATATTGTTGCAAGGAATAAAGTAGACCGGTATATATACTGTATATACTGTGCATGGAGAGATTTGTACAATTATCTGTGAGATTTGTAAATTTATTATAAAATAGTTGAGATACAAATTTTTATGCGATTACATAAAAAGGAAGTATAATAATGTATGAGTGGTTCGAAAAGAAAAGAAAATAGTAACAAATAAAGGAAAGGAGACGATAGAGATTAGTAGGGAATTTTAATATAATGGATACCTTTTGCAACAAAGAATGTTCAGTAAAACATTACTAAAAAGTCTTAAACAATGTAATTTCTTCTGCACTTCACAAGCACAAATCGTAGATAGTTGTATCATTATTACCATCTGTAGGACAGCTTGAGTGGAATTATTGTTCCAAAGCCCCTTGAAGCAAGCCCTACCATCATCACCCACCCTCCCCCCCCCCCCACCCCCAAGCCCCCTGCATCATCAAATCGACCGTTAGTCCCAGTTAGGCTTTATTATAAAAATGAAGAAAGGTCAAATTGTGATATTTGTGGTCTTTTTAGTGCGTATCCAGTGCCATATGGAGATCGTTAAATGCTTCATTCTAATGCTCACAGTGTAGTGGAATACCTTTTAGGTGTTAAGTGTTTGCTTAGCTTGAGCTTTACGGACCTGTCCAAATAAAACGTCCAAACATTATTTTGAAACTTCTTGCAACAAGCTGTGAATACAGTCTATCCTTTGTGCAAAAAGTTAAGAGGGGGTTCCCCTACTTTCTACCGGACAAAAAAAAAATTGCAAAATCCAAATTTATGCGATACGATTTGCAAGAAAATGCATTAAAGCCTCAGGGGTAAAAACATTCTGTTATAAACACTTGACTAATCATTCATTTTACTCATTTCAAAGAAAAGATGGATAAATTCTTAGTAAAACTGTCAATCTATTAAATTCTCAAATTACAAAGTGTTCTCAAATAACTTGCTCACAAGTGACTTATTTCAGCTGTGTATCATTTCTAAGGAACTCACTGTACAGTTTGGAGGTTCCGTGTGCCAATGAAGGCTAAGCCATCGACATTCAATCCTTCATTTGATACATCTGCTGGGTACAAAACTCACGTAACCTATCATGTACACACATATCCCTGATAATCTAATACTGATGAAGCTTGTAAGACATTAGTTCACTTCCTTGTGACATCAAAATTGGCCTGTTATGCCCTACTTTATGGTCCGACTCATAAGCTTACTGACCGACTTCAGCGCGTTCAGAACTGGTGTCATGGCCATTTTGTCAGAAAATTACACCAATAAAATGTGACAAATGTCGATAGGTATTTGAGAGCGCAATAAAAAAGTCAATAATCATGAATAAGTAAAAAGTGGTAAAAAGCTGAAAAGGGCGCCAGCAGTCTATTTGAGTCCGTCAGGGGGGGGGGGGGGCTTCCGCCTCTGACTGTATGGACGCTCCGCCACTGGGCTTCCGGTTCATCACAGGTCCTGTTTCAAAATCCATTTATATACTAATAAGGTTCTCAATGTTTTAGCCCCCCCCTCTCTAGTGTCTATCTCACAGATCTTGTGCAAAAATATCAGCCAGCTTGATCTCTTCGGTCCAAAAACATTATTAACTAAACCCATTATCAGAACATCTACTTGCGGGACCAGGCGTTTTGATCATTCAGCTGTGCATTTTGGAAAGCCAAGTGTGCAATAAATATTAATGAATTAAAAAAACATGTGAAAACTTAACTTTTCAGAGTTGCCTTTTATTTATTTCTGAAAATGTGTAGTTATTATATTTTTTAAACTTCATGTTTCTTGTTGTATTTTTTACAAAGTGCAAATTTGACTTTTGCACCTATTTGCCTTTTTACTATTTAATCCCTTTTTACCTTTTTATAATTGTAAGTTTAACATTCATTTATTGTTTATTTTCTAGACTTGTATGTTTCATTGTAAAGGGTGTTAGCGCGATTTTTATATTGGATAAGGCGCTATGTAAAATCTGTTAAATAAATAAATCAATAAATAAAGTACCAGACCATCCAATGTTTCTAAAAAAAATAAGGTCATACTGATTGCATATATACAATCAAGGATTCAAGGCCTCGTTAAATTATTTCCATAACAAAGTAGCACTTTATGCTTACACTACTCTCATAATTATACTTTAATGTATGGCTTTTAAATTTTACTATTAAGGAGGGCCGTTAAGTTTTCCAATAAAACCAGGGACATGAACATTGATGTTGACCCTCACTAAGATCCACCTTGCAGTTAGTCAAAGTGAAATAAAACTAAACAAATGTCACCAAAACGGATAAGAAATGCACTGATAATCTAAATACCACTAAATTGGAATTATTTCTGTGGTTGCCTAGAAAGTCAACCATGGTTTCTGATTATGTCTTAACGTTTTAGCTTGAAATTAGTAAAACAATGATTTAGAATAAAACATCTAACAATATGGTGGGTAACCACGGAGAACGACATGGTCTGAATAATGAAAAAAAAATTTGTGTCAGGTTGATTTCTACGATTAGCTTTAAATATTTCATCTCGAACATTTTCGAGAGAAAAAAAAAATAATTTATGCTTTTTCTTTAGCTGTGAAAGTATTTCATATCCCGGAGGTGATAATTTTAAGTATCTAAACTATTTGATGATGAAATAACAGAGTAGTGACAGTGTGTAATTTCTCTTTAGTAGTTTGGCAAGTTCGCTTGGTGGAATACATGTGCACGAAACTGGCCACACTAAATCATGGTAATATGCTAAAAATATATTGCATTTCATACATCATTTAAATCCCAATTTTGGGGGTTTAATATGTGACAATGGAATTTTTTGGGGAATTATTTCAGGAGTTAAGATCATCAAATATACAGCTCTAACAGGCTTAGTCCTCTAAAATTGTAAGTTCAATTGAGATGTATTTGTTTTCTTCTTCATTTTGACATGTAACAACTTATGGAGTTTAATTTATGCTAACTCGATCTTTACGTACTGTTTCTAGACACTCAGACTTAAGAAAATACATGTACCCCTGAAACATATTTACTGATGTGTCTTAAATGCTTGATTATAAACATACAGGTAGGTTGTGTAATTGCTCTCCGCTTCATGTCATACAATTTAATCCATGAAGGACGACAAGATTTTAGGATGCAGGTGTTCAATCTTCACACATACAGGAAGGGGATTATAATTTGGATAATTCTTGGCTTTTATTGTGATTGGATCTTTTGAGCAAGTTTCTCATATTTTGTGGAGTGTGTTGTACGTCCTACGACCAATCACCAACTGGACTAGTAACAAATACGAATCCACACCAAAATAATTACATTGCAGGTACAAATCTTCAAGTGCTGGGAACCAGATTCTTTTGACCAATTCAAAATTGCTGCTTTGCAATGTTCTTCGGTGGAATATCTTGAAGATGAGGTACAGTATTTCTGGTTTGAGAATTGAGGTTTGGTTCTATTCTTTCAGTGGTTTAGAAATGACTTGTTTCACCATAGCTGTAGGGCCTACTGAATTGATGATGAATTTTGGCTTCACCTCCCTCAGTAGTTGAGAAGATGGTTAGATGGTCAGAGATACTGAACACTCTCATCCGTTGGATGAAAACATTAAGAGTTGGTCCTGGGAGCAGGAATGGGTGTGACAATTACATGCCTGCCTGGTAACTCTATATAAACTTCCATGAAAAGTGAAGACTTGGTACAAGCCGGTGTTCATCCATGTTCTATACATGGATAGAGTTGTAAATAAAACTTCTGTTGTCTTTCTAATGATGGGGAATAACTAAACTAAACTAAATTAAGCATCCCATCATAGAACTCTCCTTCGGTCAGTACAACTTACAAGACGAGTTTGGCATTGCTCACACTTTGGTCAGATACCTACAAGCCCTCAAATCACAAGGGTCTCATAATAATTTTTTTTTTTTGCTGGCATTTTAATTTGTAGAGTATTTCACTAGTATTAAGTTATTCACTATTATTATGACTAACATAGTCCCTTCCCTTGTTTGGTCACAAAATTAATTCACCGTTTTGTGCGGCTGATCCTGTGTGTAATCCATCCCCTATAGAATGTAGGTTACATTTCAAGTTTTTGATGCATGTACTTGGTTTAGAGGGTGGTAGCCTGTCCATCAGGCTGACATAACGTGACAACGACAAACTAATGATCAATAATAGTACTTAGGCTAGTACTAGTAAGTTAGAAATACATATGGTACCACTGGCCCAGGTCATCTGTTTAGGTGTAACCAGCTTATGCCTAGCCTAGCTAATTAGTCTACTGTACTGTTACTGTTAGCCTAAGAAATGTAGCCTAACATTAGCTAATGTTGTGCTTTTGGTCGTCAAAAGATAAGATATTTTGATTACTTTAATAGCTTAGTTTTCTGATATAACTTATTTATAAAATACAAGCAACTCACAAGTACGTTTAACTTCACTGAATGCGCCAGTTGTTATATGCTTGCATCATATTCAAAGTGCCACAACCTACGCCTTTACTTAGAGATGCTAGAAACTTCGCGGATTGTGAGGGAATGTCCCACAATTGCGCAACTCATAACAACAACATACCATTCTCACACATGTGTACGGAATGGCCCACAGTTGTGACTAAAACGGATCTGCATACGGACGACCCCGGGAAACAACTTAGCTTGGTTTGTGAAATTATCCATAGCTTTTAGTAGCGTATTAACCAACCCATTCGTCGTTGTTATGGTTGTCCTCTTACCTATTAAAGTTGTCAAAATTACGAACATAGGCCTTTGCCCTACAGAACTAAATGCACAGCCTAGGCTATAGCCCAACATATGTAAGAATTCATATGTGCCTGTGGGACAGTGGGCATACAGTTAACTAAGAATAAGGTACTCACTTACTACTTAGGCTGTTTGTGTTGGACACCGTTAGGCCAAGGACTGTACACTTTCGGAGGTATGAGCTAGGGCAAACCATTTCCCACTTTACACCCACAAAGACATCAAAAGAAAATCTCACTTCTTTGCATGCAATAAACGTGACCAGATATGAAAAAGTATGATCATAACTGGATAGTAGAGTGAAGTTATTAATATTAGTTTCATTCCTCTCTCATGCATATATATCAAACCACAGAGGGACCACCCCACAATTCAAAAAAGGAAGGGGTGGTGCGCTGAAGTAGTTGTCACCCACTCCCATGTAGGGAGGTCTGGGGGTCACCAAGAGAAAGAAATAAACCTTCGATGTAAGAAGGTGAAATCTGAGGCATATTTATTTAATTAATAAATTAGGTCTATGAAGGTCAAAATGCAGGATTGTGCTAGTCATCGTTTAATTTTATATGAGGGGTTTAAAATGGGAAGGGGTACACCCACACCCGTTCTCGCCCCCACCCCCCTACCCCAGATCTCTGGTTTACATGGTAAGCTTACATGATAGTAGGGACGTAGCTTATATGGATCAAGCAGAATGTGCCAATTTCTTTCATTGCCTTCCAACTTTTCTATTTTGCTTAAATTTTGACAGGATTACCCATAAAATTTGGTGCACAGGTTCGATCATCACGTGAAGATATAAACACATTATGTTATCCAAGAGAAGAGAGATCCTTCATCTCCTGAATGATGTACGATCTCTATCAACTTATATCACAAATGAGAACATCAAAGCAGAGGAAAAGCCGATGGATTCAAATCACGTCCAACAGGATAAGGTGGCAACCCTTTATATTCACTGGCCGTACTGCCAAAAGAGATGCCATTACTGCAACTTTAACAAGTACATTTCACAGAAAGTCGACCACAAGAAAATGAAGAAATGTCTCGTGCGAGAGACCAAGACCCTCTTATCCATGAGCGGTGTGGAGAGAGTCAAATCCATCTTTTTCGGAGGAGGAACTCCAAGCTTGGCAGAGCCTGGGACAATCTCTGCCATCGTGGACTGCGTTCGTGACACTGTTGCCTTGGCACCTGATGCCGAGGTTTCCATGGAAGCCAACCCTACGTCAGCCGAATGGTTTAGGCTGTCTGAATTTAAGACTGCTGGTAAGCTGTTTCATTTCCTTATGATATTTGGGATATGTCACTGATAATGAACACTGCATGTGTCGTCATAAGGCAGACAATTCCGACAGCTGCCCCCCACCCCCCCCCCCCCAACCCCAAGGAGATTTTCTGTCATGTGAGATGACCTCGTTTTTTGCCACTGTAGGGAGAAATATGACTTTGTGTGTACAAGGACCGTAGTGATCCTAACCAGATGATAACTAACATCTATACAATTAATTCTAGGTATCCTATTTGGAGGAGGTCAAAGTTCATTTAATGAGCAAAGGCTCTCATATGTTGGTTAGTAGTCATCTGTTGAAGAATTTCTACTGAGGTAGTAAACCCTAAGTCTGGGTCACATACAAAGTAACTACACCTCTACAAAGGTCACTATGCCAGTCCTATGCCAGCTTGAGGAAAGGAACATAAGAGGGCTTCAGTCCTGGGGGTATAATTTGGGCGCTCAGGGAAAAATGTGGGCTACATAAGAAAATACGATATTCTCATTTTCTCATAATTGACTTAAAACCTTCCATGCTAGGTGAGATATTACACAGTTAAATTATTTAAATTTTTCAATTTAAATTTTTCAATTTAAATTTTTCAATTTAAATTTTTCAATTTAAATGTTTTCAATTTATTTCTCATATGTTTGTACAAGATAAATACAATATAGGAATTTTAACATATGAAGGCCACTAGCAAACAGCAGGGCTGTTATCTCAGCTAGTGACCAAAGTATCAACCACACATCAATGTGCAAGCTTCTCCAGCAGCTTCTCAATTTAAAACATACCTGCATCCTACAGCAGATCAAAACAAAAAAACATTTAATACATTTTACATTAATACATTTTAATACATGTATGTTATATGTTGGCCTTTTTTACAAAGAATAATATAAAACTTTTTCTTGAGATGGCAGTGTCTCAACACTGAGCTTTAAAAATTTCAACACTTCACAGATTTGTTGTTAAAATTCCCACTTTTCTTTTCTTTTTCTGTTTTAGGTATCAACAGATTATCTTTGGGCATCCAGAGTTTTAAGGACTCATTTCTGAAACAACTGGGCAGGAACCATTCATCGCTGGATGCCCTGAGAGCCTTGGAAGCGGCTAAGACGTTATTTCCGGGGAAAGTATCATTGGACCTCATCTTTGGGATACCGAACCAGACGTTGACGGATTGGAAGGAGGATCTAGAGGGCGTCCTGAACATCTGCGATAACCACATAAGTCTGTACCAGCTGACGTTAGAAAGGGGTACTAATTTATTTAAATGGCACGAAGCAGGAGATGTTTCTCTCCCAGATGCAGACGAAATGGCAGATATGTACCAGACAGCCGTGGACAGAATGGCCGAAGCCGGATTCAGACGTTACGAGGTCTCGAACTTTGCGAGAGACGATTCCGTCAGTATTCACAATCTGTCGTATTGGACCGGTGGACAGTACATTGGTGTCGGCCCAGGTGCTCATGGAAGATTTTCTCTCCCATGGGGCAATTCTGAGAGCATCGATGGCCAAAGGGAAGCGAGGGTACAGACACTCGAGCCCAATTCTTGGATGTGTGAGGTCGAGAAATTTGGTCATGCAACTTGTAAAAGGGTCAAACTATCGCGACTGGATTCGTTAAAGGAATTGGTAATGACCGGTCTTCGTACAAACAGAGGTATAGCAAATAGAACGTGGATGCAATTATCAGGTGGTAAATCTCTGATTGATATATTTGGAAATTGTCAAATGCTAAACTCTCTCGGCGAGAGGGGACTCCTGGAGCTAAATTGTAACTCATTGCGAGTAACAGACAAAGGCTTGATCGTCTTGGACAGTATTATTCCCGATGTGTTGAATGGAGTAGATTCATTTTATGCTACAAAGTCGTCTATACGTCCTGGATGATAACACGCATTTATAGATATTTTCAGAATTTTGCCAAAATTTGGGGAATGAATCCAAGTTTTAAAGCATATGTTGTTTATTTCTCAGATACGTGGGTAGCTTGCAGTAGTTCTCTGTGATTCTCTCTCTGCCAAGTTTTTCTTACATGTGTTAAACGTGTAAACACAAAGATTGTCAAAAACTTATGACTATCACACAAATGGATATATGATTCCAAAATGTGTAATTAAAGGGATATTCTGGTATAATGTTACACTTCTATGGAAGACAAAAATATTCCTCACTGTTGGGGAAAACAAAAAACCCACCTGGATAATTCCTCTCCGCTAATTTGAGAGATACTCTTGATTGAATGAAACGTATTTTGCCTGGCTAAACCTACATTACTCCAAGAAGTCAGATCACAGTAGGTGATCTGTGATGTCATTCTTGTAGATGTTCATCAAATGTTTTAGTTAATTTATTATAATCTATCTTCTCGTCCATCATTTATCCTTGAAAATGTAATACATTTGGAATGTTTAGCTCAGCTGTCAATGTCCTCTGTATTAAGAATTTCAGCAAAATCCAAATCGTTCATGAAACAGAACTCTCCTATATGAAAAATGGTCCAAAGCTATAATATAATTCTACAAATTACTCAAACATGCGTGGACCAATTGCGCTTAAGGTTTATCACTCTATATCTTCAATTGACACTTGAAGCTAGTTTATCTTACTTCATCTTAAAGTCAGTGACCATGAATAATTAACACTGACTAGCCAGAACTACTTTCAGAGCATTGAGGGTAATGAGTCATTGGTCGGGTAGGGTACCCAAGTTTTACGGAAAAAGTGGGGTATCTAGGACAGATTTTCTTATAGGCAAGATCTGCGCAATGTTTGTATAAATATTACATTCCCCTCTGGATAAATGATTTAGATATATTATAAAGTAAATAGGAACATTTTTAGCTCAAGCACCATCTTGATGCCATTCACTGTGCTGTTGCCAAATGCATTAGAAACAATATCACCATATTATGAAAAAATTTATACCCCTCAGGCTTCACTATGAGGTTGTAAGTGTGAATCAGCAGATACAGAAAATATCCAGGATTGTTGTAATTAAAGCATGAATCAACTTCAGCCACTGAAATATACCCTTTAAGGGTGTGAAGACTCGCACAAAAAGAAACTTCTAATGCCCGTAAACTGACCTAGTTTCGAATGAGGTGTAACAGAAGTGTTAGACACCACCATCGATCCCAGAAAATACACACAGCTTGCTACCATCGGTAATTAGACACTAGTGTACAGTCAGTACAATACCTACAGCATAGTGTATAAACGATACAGCGATGGACATCTCAGGTCCAGCTAAAAATAACAAGGTATCACGTTTCATTACTGTCTGCATTTTGTAGCGACACGAACAAAACGTCACTTGCAAGCAACAGAAAGTTAACTTTTTCAAATGGCCGCACCCGGTTTGGGACGAGTCTTCAATGCCTTTAAGATTTTCAATTCATGCATGGCCATATTAGCATATATCTAGCATCTTTTGTGCCACTGTAAAGTATAGAACAAGGATCCTTTGAAAGAATAAACAAATGGCAAATTTGAAAATGAATTTTTTGCAGTTTATTATTGGGGTTTGTTTTTTCATGTTCTTCATGCCCCATTTGTCTTGATCAGATGCATGTAAAGTGGAATGAAACTACACAAACTGAAACCATGAACAAAACAATGGGAAATGATGAATAAACATGAAAAATTATGAATGCTTTCTTTAGTAATAAAAGATTTTAACCAGTGCACCTCTCTCGTAGGAATACTGTACCAGAATCCTGTGCGATCCAGATCTTAGTACAGATGGTGATGCATTTTATCGGTAACAAGCTTGGTGCAACCAAGTATACTTCTGCCAGGGTAGGGGGTGGGCACTTAAGCCACACTAAAACCAGGGATTAACCCCCCTCCCCAGCACCCCCACAGGCAGACATAATATTAATACGTTCTTCTTCTGGACAATATATTACATTGATTTATATTAAATACATACATCTTAAACTCCCAGTACAAAAATGGGTGTACGAAGCTAAAGATATAGTAAAACTATAAAATCAATTTATTATCAAAAGAACACAAAGCCTGTATAACAAGCTGTAACTAGAGGAAGGCAAATCTCTATTTGTTTAAATTTAATGTAAATATATATAGTACATCATGAAAATCATATTAAGTTATATTTTAATTTGGCCAATTGATCATTAATAATGCAAATAATATGAAACGGCAAAAAAAATGGTCTTTTATTTGGCAGGAAGGATGAGCAAGATGCTTGTTAGTATATACTGTAGACAAGGGCGTAGGAACCGGTGGGGCTGGGGGGGGCACCAGCCCCCCAGTGAAAAATATGGTGGGGGGGAAGTATCATTCCGCCCCCCCGCTCCGCAAGTCAGAAAACCCCTTTTTCATTTCCAAATGAGAAGAAAAATCTCATTTGGAGCACCAAATTGCATCTAAGGCCAGGTGAAAATGCAAAATTATTTACAAAATGGAGTGGGTGTTGAAGTGTGCTATATTGCACCAAATTGCATCTGAGGCCACCTGGAAATGAAAAAAAATCCAAATCCTTAGACCCCTCTCCCAGGCCGGCCATCAGTCTTCAGCCCCCCCACTCAAAAGTACCTTCCTACGCCACTGACTGTAGATCTAATCCAAATGACATATACATGAAAGAATATAAAATGGCTGTGCGAGTCTCGTTGAGCTTTCGAAATAAGACAATATAAAGATAGGTAAGTTTCTAATAAAGTTCAGTTATTACATGAGTCGTATTGACATGAAAGGAATTAATAAAAATATTTAACTAAATATTGTGGCTATGATATAGTAAGTTTTATACTGCTTTGTTCCTCTTTGAAGTTTTATGACAAATTATATTTATGTACATTTTGCTTTTTTGTCTCACTTTGAGTTTGTTGATATTTATAATCATAATAACAATTCTCCTGTGAGGACCAATTGATCAATAATTGTGCAGATAATACTGAACATAAGTGAGAAGGTTCTTTATTTGGCAAGATGAATGACCTGTTGTATGTAAGTATCAAGTAATCAGTTCTTAAGGCAAACTTTACGAGATGGAAAGAAGGCAAAATGCCAGCACAAGTGTTCCTTGTGCAGTCCAAATAAGGCAATAAGATTTGGCAAGTTTCTGATTAATCAATAAAACATTAAAAAATATTGAACTAAATACTGTGCTATAGAATATTAAGCCTCTTTTCATTCTGTTCCCTATTTGAAATTTTTGAAAAATATTGATATTCATTAATTCTTTCGTATCACTTTTGAGTTTGTTAATATGTATAATTGTAAATACAATTTCCTATGAGAGCCAGAGATTTGGAATAAATTTATTTAAGATCAGATGCTGCAACTTTGCCAACTTTTCCCTGTCCTTTTTTTGAAGCCTTAAAAGTTGCAGAAACATTTCTCATCACTTCGGGTCAAGTACGATTGAACATCACAGTTGGAATGTTATTTCTATTAACGTTATCTGTCTTAACGGAAATACCTGCTATTTACTGGCTAATTGCCAGTGAGTTTCCCAGGCTGCCAGTTGAAAAAATAAACATATATACATATATATATGTATGTATATACATATAAATATATATATGTATGTATATACATGTATATA
>JAIPMN010023008.1:0-20613 GCA_020650975.1 Apostichopus californicus
GAGGAAGATCCAGTATTACCAAAAACCAAAGCAAAGTAGAAATATGAAACTACAAACGATTGGTGACAATATATGTCCAAATATCCAATATTATACAATAATGAATGGTCTGATATTACACCTACATAATCCAGGATAAAGATAACAGACTCCTGGATAATCCAAGTTTTACTGCAGTAACCTATAAAACTTTCATTCTAACGTTAAGAATTTATTCTTCCAGATTTTTGACAATCTTCGTCAAAAGCAAAGACACCCACAAACATAGATTGGTTAGTCAAATCTTGTGACCTAAGCAAGATTTGTTGAGCTTACCTGATCACCAGGATCTTCTTCCAGTTGCCAAATCTCTGTGATGTTTCTTTCCATCAGCTTAAGGATATCAGCATACCACTTCTGAACTTGTGAAGCAACGGTAGTCATGTTAACCGATGCCAGAGCACGCAGCAACTGTTTGATCTCCTCTAGAAGTAGAGAACAATTATCAAATATATTTGATAGAGACGAACATCGATATCACAAAATCGTTTGTTTATACCAGTGGTTCTCAAAGTGGTCCCTGCCGCCCCCGGGGGGCGTTGAGAAGTCTCGGGGGGGCTACAGGGTACATGAGGAGTAGGGGGACCTTGCCACTGATTTGGGGGTCCCTGGCGATTACGACACATCACTGCAGCAATTTAGGGCACAATAAGGCATCCAGGGGGTCTGGGAACAAAAACAATAAATTTTGTGACCCAAAATTATCCAAAAATGGTATTAGAAATTCAATAACTCCACCCCTAGGTCCAATTTCTTTCGTGTTTGGATTACATTGTAGCAGAGACATCTCTTGTAACTTATAAGCGCCACCATTATAACCTGTCATTTGGGGTATTCCTTGAGCTGGTCACTGATTGCAAAGTGGAGGGGAGGGGGTAGGGCGGCATTGGGACAGTTCAAGATGGTCGAAGGGGGCGGTCGTCCAAAAAAGTTTGAGAACCACTGCTTCATACCTTAAAAAAAAACTCCTGAAATAATTGTGCTGAAAGGTAATGAAGGAAGTTAGAATACATGTTTTGGTGACACTGACTTTTCTTTACCTTTAAGTTTATTTAGTTATAATTCCCAAGCCTCACCTCTTAATTCATCTATAGTCTTCACCAACCCTCCAAGGGCCTCCATAAGAGCCAATTCCTCATGAGGACTGCCTTCTTTTAAGCTGTATTTCTTTCTGTCAGCCTTGCGGCGGTTCTTGGAAGACCGTCTGACGTAGAAGAAATCGTAAGAGGGCGACAAAAACAACAACCAATATTAAGAAGGAAATTTGGATATAGCAATCAATAAATAGGATACAATTATAGAAAATTAAGATAATGTCACCAATGAAAACACTCTCATAGAAAGTAAATATCGTAAACTTAAGAGAGCATAGTGAACATGAAATAACAGGCATAATTAATAAATAAGAAAATAATTTCCGGTTATTTTACTAGTTTCGGGATTATTCATCAACTTAGACACACATTACGAGTTCAACCTGGCTTGGTTTATACTCGAAAAAAAAATAGGAAATTTTTCGGGCTTCACATGATCTACGAATTAACCAAAGCTGTCTTCTTTATCTTAGCTAATGAAGCAGCTGTGGCAGGAATAAACCTTTACAAAAGTGCTTGAGGAGTAAGATAACAGAAACAGCTTTGGTTACTTCATAGATTACGAGATACCCGGGTATAAACCAGCGAGGGCTAACCAGGTTGAACTTGTAATGCAGGAAACTTGATCCCTTACCCACTCTTCCTCTGAGAGTACTGACTATACTGGCTGACACTGCTAGAGATGCTCCCGCTAGTACTCCCGGTAATACTACTAGTTTCTGAGTAAAGATCATTCTCCATCTCATTGAGGCCCTCCTCTCCAAACTCTAACACCTGTTGCCTTCTTTCCTCACGAACTATGGCAAGTCTTTGTTTGTACTTCATGAAAGTTTCCTTCTTGAAATCTAGATCTGCTAAGGTGTTGTCGGCAGCTGAGGATTAGAATGAGAATCACTGTTGCTGTCAGTACTGGACAGAGTATTGTGTCTAATGTAGTGGAATGGTCCAACAAAAATTGAACAGATTTTTTCCATACGTGAAAGAATCAAGCAATGTGATTGGTCCATAATTACACTGTGGACATCACCATAAGGGTTGATTGATGTAGTTTCTGCAGAATTTCCAACTAATCTGTAAATAGCCGGGACCTCCTGGAACACTAGCCTTAGTGCACAACAATGAAAGAACAGGTTGGATAGGCCTAGAGCAAGTATGTTATAGCTGTCTGTAAAAGTACCAAAACTTATGTAAGAAAGTTTTAGATTGCAAACTATACTTTAAACTGTCTCCCATTGCTTACTTTAGCAACTTTATGCAAATATACCCCAACAAATGCATTAAGAAATTTGTAAGAGTTTGTAAGACATAGCAACACCAGACAGAGAGAAAACTTAAGTTGACAAAACGAATACACAAATTAATCAATAGTTTCAAATCACTTGTACCTTCAGAAACAGTAGGCTTAAAGTTACTCTCGAACAAGTCCGCTCGGCCGTACTTGATAATCTGAGAAAACGGTATAGATTTAACAAGAAATACGGATTAGAAAATAATTTGCAACATCTGTCAACTAATTAGTAGAAGCAAAATCAAAATTAGTAAATAATTGCCAAGTTCACTTTACAAACAACATTTTAAGGCAAACTGGTACGACCCAGCGAACTGTGCGCATAACAAGAAAGAAGAAAGTAGTTTGTAGCACAGACTATACAAGTTTAAGGGTAGAATTGTATAGGGTTAGGTAATGGATTGGTGTAAAGCAGGGGTGGGCAACCATTTTGAATGAATGGGCCAGATATAAGGAGTGAAAAATTGACTGGGCCGCACCTAACCAACGACCTGCTGTTGATTTCAAACCTTTGATTCCGAGGACTTTCAAGCAATAAGTGTGTGTACTTAATTTTCACAAAAACATAATTTCAATACAGTACACTTGATAATTAATGGGGATAATAGGCCTACCTGACAGCATCATAAGTGCCGATAAATTCTAAGCAGCTAGCTCATTTTTTGTGATGATGTAAAATAGATTGATTTGTTTCCTTTTTCTTATCCCACGGGCCGCAAAAATATCACTGGCGGGCCGCATGTGGCCTGCGGGCCGTAGGTTGCCCTCTCCAGGTGTAAAGGTATCTCTATGTACTTAAAGCTGCTTACCACTCTGCTGGCTTCCTGCCAATTAGTTGCCTCTAAGAGTGCCACCACTGCCTCCTCTGGATCATCACAGTAGTCTAAGTATAATATAGCAGCATCAGAGCTCTTCCTGTGCTCCATTAAAAACACTGTCAAGATATCATCAGAATATATATTCAAAATGGATGTCACTAATCCAAGTCATCTAATAAGTATAACAGGTATGTTTAAATCATTGGTAATATCAATTGCTTCTCATAGAAATCAATTAATCTTTAACCACCAGATGATTCAAAGCCTACATCATGTATGTATATAACAGAATATCTAAAGATTACGCAAACTGAGACATGGCCTAGATAAAGAATAGGTATAGGCTACATACAGAATGCATCTGCCACTGTTTGAGTTATTTAAAGAACTTTTCATCATGGAAACACCTTTTCCTCACAGATTCTAACAGAACCATATGTGCAGTAATCTACAGACAAGGGACAATCTAATCCTTGGATAATCTCAAAATTATATACAAGTACCTGCTAAATTCCTGGCTAATTCGTGTATCTGGTTAGGGCTTTGCTTGAGCTGTGTTGCCATGGAGATGGCTTCCTGCCAGTATCCAATCCTCTTATAAACTTCCAAAGCTTCTTCAAAATGACCGCCAAGACTGTACACTAATCCTGCCTCTGAGTTTTTGCCAGACTGTATCAAGTAATTGCCATAAATTTGACAGATTCTCTGTGAATGAAATGTTGGGCAAGTTACCAAGGTAAAAAAAAGGTTTTTAAGCCTTTGAAGAAGATCCTGCTAGGATCAAAACGTCAGGCCAACTTACTTTTACACATTCTCCTACACAGGCTCTCTAGTGGAAAAGCAGTTTGCTAACAGTTTTATTTAATTTTAAAAGTATTTGTATAAAACATTACCTTTAGTTGAGGAAAGAAGAAGCCACAAGGATAAAATTTTATCAATTCATGTACAGAAAGATACATACAAACACATAAATACAATCCCTCAGGCAATCACAGTAGAAACACCTTTGATGACATCATTGTTACCTTATAAACTCTGCTCTCTGATGGATGAATCTGCATTGCATTGCTGTAGAGGGCATGTTCTTCAACAAACTTAATAAATTCATCAAGTCTGTCTGGACACTGACTGAGATGTTGAAGTGCTTTGGTGTACCTCTTCAAATGACGGTCAATGTTGAACTTCTGATAGAGGGCAGGCATCTTTCTCAATTCGTTCAAGAAAGGAAGGTATTCTTTGGGATCCTAAAATTCAAGAAGGAGGAAACAAGATTTTTCATTACATTAAATATAATATATTAAATATCCATCAGAGGTTTTAATTATTATTATTCATTTGTCTGTGTTTTACATCAAAGTTACAGTAACAGACGGTTTAGCATTAAATTATGGTTCTGTAACAGTATTCCATACAGGTACTTTGTCTTCTACTTATTCACAAATTAACCACTCTCTCCACAGGAGCACCTTGCTCAAATAGAATATCAGAAAGATAAGTGAATTAAGATGAAGGTTGTGTAAATCACTTACAAATATCAACTCCTTTAAGAAATTGCAACAAATATAACCAATATGAGTATGCTAAGTTTTGATGTTTGGATGAAAATATTAACCAATTAAGCAAACACAGAAAAAGTGATATGAATCGAAAAGTAGAAAGTAAAAAATCTAGAGATTTCTCAATTTCTATCTTGAACTGCACTTTCTTGAAAATTGCAAAATATAAAGTTGAACAAGTTAATAATATTCGCTTTTTATTTAGCGCTTTATACCAGCGTTAGGTCTCAAAGCGCTTTACAGACGTTATATTACCCCTGGTCAATGATAACCTGTCCAAGAGACAATCCCTCCAGTCGGTAGCAGTTATATACTGGGCCCAATGACAAGTTACATCACAAATACCCATTTAACCCTGCATGGGTGGAGAGAGGCAAGTGAGATAAAGCATCTTGCCCAAGGACACAACGTAGTGAACTAGGCAGGAATCAAACCAGCAATGCTTGGATCACGAGTCTGACGCCTTAGCCAATTGGCCACCACGCTCGTTAATATGTTGCATTTAATTCTCAATTACCGTTGGAAGACTCACCTTTTGAGATTTCTCAGCTACCATGATGACTAAGTCAAAGTCATAAGTTCCGAGAGCGACATTGTATAGAGAATTAACGTCTACGAGGTACAGTATATAGTTCAGTGCTTCATCCACCGTAGGGTAACAAGACTCTTGAGAATCCGCCGCTTCTGCTACTTTCAGACGCAACTCGTTTATCTTTTCTAAGACCAATTCCAATTCTGGAGTTTTCTTCTTTGCAAGGCATGTCAGCATGGATAAGAAATATCTGCAATCAAAAAAACAAAGTCAGCCATTGAAATATGGAACTATTCACTCTGTACGGATAAGCTATGTCCGGATACGCTACATAGAGATCGGCTACAATCAGGTATCAACATTATCAACATTTTCCAGGTGCTGATAAGTCCACACGGCCAGATGCTGGTGAGTCCACACGGCCAGATGCTGATAAGATCCCAATACAGTAACCATAGCAACTGAAACATTTTTAGTCCAGGGCACTCTTAGTTGGCTTTCTTAAAAGATGACATGAAAGTTTTATCTTACTTCTTGTCGTTAATTCTCTCCAGAGCTGACCGAAGAGCATCACAAATGTTATCGACCTTGTTGTTGTCACCTGACACGCCAGATGGCCTCTGATTGGCTGTAGCCTCTTCTACTGGATAAGACTTATGATACATTGTAACAGTTGTGTCCTCTTCTTTTAGGTCAGTGATGAACAAGTTAATGTTACCAAATGTTTCTAATCCTGACACAAAGTCATCAATGTGTTCCATAAATGTCTGAGAAGATTGTAAAAGAGAAAGAAAATTGAATAAACAGTTCACATGCTTCCTCTTATTACAGAGATTGCTAAAGTTTAAGTCAATAACTTCTAATGAACAACTTTAGAATGCAAGAAATTATTCCTCTTGTACTTCAAGCATCGGAGGAGTCCACTTGAAACTAGGTTATTTTAAATAAGAAATTGTTTTTGTTTCTTTAAAACATTTCTTCTTTTTACAAGCTTCTTCCTTTGAATGTGTGCAAACACTGACAGGACACACCACATGATGAAATTTTACAAGAATAATTCCCACATGAGAATCATTTAAGTCATTGTTTCTTTCTTGTCTTCCTACCTGAGGGCTATGATCATACAAGATGTTCATACTGATACGATGCCTTCGAACCAGATCAAAAGCTTTTCCAAAGTCAAGTTTGCTTAAGAATTTCTTCACTTTCGATAAGACCAATGCTCGCGGATGAATCGTTTCTAAGTTCCCTCTAGGCATCTGTAGGATGACCTTAGTGTCATCTGCCACCGAAAGAACAATTTTTGAGCCTCTCTCAACCCTCCTCACATTTTCCTCAATGGTATTAAAAGAGGTAGACAAGGAATCTGAAAATAGGAACAAAAAGCACGATTGTCACCTAGAATATAAATGAACAGAAATGTTTCTATGCAAATCAATTCTACGCAAACAGTAGTAATTGCTAGAAAAAAAAGAAAAAAAATTTAGCTAGTAAGTGATTCTTGATTCTTGATTAATGAACATCCTCATAAGCAAACTTGCTGTCCCGGATGTGTAACTTAGCCCTGGTCATTGGTAACTTGTCATGCCTACACACCAAAGTGTGCACAATTCAAACAATCTCTCCTGGGGCACCACAGTGCACCACAGCCAATTGTCCCCTGGGGGACTTCCCATAGGGTGCAGCCACAAACCGGCGCACGCAACTTTATTTACAAGTCACCTCGCAAGTCCCCATTTATACACCTGGGTGAAGAGAGGCAATGGAGATAAAGTGCCTTGCCCAAGGACACAATGCAGTGATCTGGCCAGGACTTGAACCTGTAATCCTTATATCACAAGTCCACTGCATTAACCACTTGACCACAACGCCCTCTCTCTGTGATGAGCATGTTATTAAGCAAAATCAAATAAAATATAATTCGGACATACTATGATGATGTTATTTTGATGATTTTTTTTTTGTACTTACTGGTTGAGTCTTGATCTAATCTTATACATTTACATGTGTGACTGTGAGTAGTTAGGATAAGAAACTCGGAATGAACAGCGAAGGATGTCACGTCAGAGGCGATCTCTACATCATTCAGGTAAAAACGATATCTGTCTGTCATACCAAGCACAGTTTCCTATCGAGAAAAGACAAAAATACCCCAATATGAATCAAACAAATCATTAGAGCTGTCTATAAAATATTCTTCCATATTCTGGAATTGTCCATCAGAACTGCCAAATATACTTTAACAAGTGTACAGTTTTTTTTATTTATTTATTTTTTTTGGGGGGGAAATTTAATTTTTTTTAAATTTTAGAGAATCTATAAGCTGCTTTATTTTCTCCCTTTGAACATAAATGGCAATAAAATTCTACTCCTAGAGGTTTTTAACATTTCAGTTTTTCAATTGTTGTATGTAATCCCATAAATGATCAAAAATCTATTTCAAGTTTACAAGTTCATGGTTGATTTTTTTTATTGTAAACTTCATCAAGAATCTTATCAAAAAGCCATGAATGCCAATAGCTCATAACATGTATACTGATAAAGTTACCATCAGAAGCAGATATGTTACCTTAATTCTGCATGGTACAATAACCGATCTGTACACTTGTTAAAGGAAATTTGCAGATTAGTTGTGAAACATCGTCGACGACTTGACCATCCGATGTTTGAAAGATGACATTACCTTCAGATAGAGTTACCATCAGAAGCAGATATGTTACCTTAATTCTGCATCTTACAATATACAATCTGTACACTTGTTAAAGGTAATTTGCAGATTAGTTGTGAATCATTGTCAACGACTTGACCATCTGATGTTTGAAGTAGATATGTTACCTTATTCTGCATGGTACAATAACCGATCTGTACACTTGTTAGAGGTAATTTGCAGATTAGTTGTGAAACATCGTCAACAACTTGACCATCTGATGTTTGAAGAAGATATGTTACCTTATTCTGCATGGTACAATAACCGATCTGTACACTCGTTATGGGTAATTTGCATATTAGTTGTGAATTATCGTCAACGACTTGACCATCTGATGTTTCAAGTAGATATGTTACCTTATTCTGCATGGTACAATAACCGATCTGTACACTTGTTAGAGGTAATTTGCAGATTAGTTGTGAACTATCGTCAACGACTCGACCATCCGATGTTTGAAAGATGACATTACCACTGGATGGATGAACTGCAACACTCACAATCTGACCTGAGATCAAATCTGAGTGACTGAAAGCAAAATGAAAACATCAAATTGATTTTCAGTTAAGATGTAAATAAGCTGTTCTTTCATGATGATAATATTTATGTAAACAGGTATTCCAACAAGGGAATTCAAACAAATGAACTTCTTACGTATGCAGATGAAAATAGGTATTAAAAGCAATAGAAAAAAAACAGGAGAAATTATTAATTACAAACCACTATTCTCCTTGAATGAATGAAGAAAATTCAAATAAAGCCAGAGTTACTAACCAATCAGCGAATAGATGAGTGAATACGAGAATGTCGTAAATTGTGATAATAGGTATAAATCAACTCAAACCAGGTGCAGTATGTTGATGCTAAACTGCATTTACTTTTATTTTTTTAAATTTATGACTAACCTATGGCATCAAGTCATAGTTGGTATTGATCACCAAAGTACAATCTGAAAATGAAATCTCACCTCAAACTCATCTGTTTTTCCTCTGAACCATCCATGGGTACACGGAAATACATAACTGTGCTGTTCTTATTATCAGAGGAGTAAGTCACAGTTAAGATAGTGTCCGAGGATGGCCACGCAAAGTGGTGGAAATGCAGCGGCTGCGAAGCTTCCAAAGGTTCTCCATTTTTCCCCGTCAACCTGAGAAGAGAAATAAAATGATCTTCATAAACAATTTGGATATAAAGTATGTTTTTTTAATCTAGATGCTTTCATCTTTATACATGAGTGAATGAATACAATGATCTAAAGCTAATTCTTTTTCCTTCCTCAAGACCCTAAGAATTTTCCACTTCTTTCAGTAATGATTTATACCAACCATGACTTTGTATTAAATAGTAAAATAGGTGCCCGGAAGGACACAAATACTGAAGGGGAAACATCACATCTCAACTACTTCTACTAATAAGCAGAAATGTTCTCATCAACTGCTATAAATCAATTTATCAAAATTACAGCAATTCCAGAAGGTATTTTGGGAAAAGCTCGGACAAGTATATCTGCATCATAACAGCATCATAAAATGGGTAATGAAGAAGGTTTGAGAGGGAAACTCTTCGGGAACAAGATCCACATCCGAGAAGCAAACGACTTTTGCCTTTGACACTAAAACAACAACAATTGTATTAAGGTGACTAAAACATTCCCATCAACAAAATGGATATGGGTTGCAATCTAGGAGGGGTACAAGTATATTTAATATTTATCTTGAATATTAGGTGATGTCATGAAAGAGCCTACAGGGGGATGGCTTTAATCCTTGTCTCAACATTTGCTGCATCTTTCTATTTCAATCAGATATCAATCTCCATCTATATTCTCATGGGAAACTTCCGACAGAGGAAAGAGATTGTTAAACTACGTACTTGTAGATACCCTGTTTGGTATGGAGCAGTGACCTAACATGAAACCCATTGCCCCCAGCTGCTCTAAGCTCTACATCCTCTGAGGCGGAATAGTCTGAAGAAGGGGAAGAAAGATAAACAGTAGCATTTATTCCACATAGGAACACAGCATAGAAACTTTCAAGTGTAACTTACAAAAAATATAACTCAAATGTTTGTCTACAAAACTTACTTTCATTTATAAAATAAATAAGGCCCATTTCAGAGATTAATGCTTACTCTTTATATTTTGGTTTGGTTGTGTACTTTGGTTGTATGCCTGTGTTTGAGCCAATAGCCAAGAAGGGGGCGATACGAGAAGAGGACCGGGTTTTGTTTCCGCATCGAGGAGATGACGTGTTAGGCCAGAAAACCACGCACTTTCTCTTAGTTACAAATTTAGTAATAGGTTTGTTCAACTATTTATTGGTTTTCAAGAGGCCTCTCATTTCGCTCATGTTCATTGACGTATTGTCCTAAGTTAGTAATAAATGTATATAAGTTGAAGCTAAAATGACAAACTCTTGTCGTGTAATCTTGTGAGTCGACTCCTTAACTCAGCACTTAATTAATCCTCCAGAATAGGGTGTGACACATCAAAAACACAAACCATCAGCATTACAGATGCGACAATCTGTCGATGATACTTGAATCAGGCCACAGTTCATATGTGACAACGCTTTGTCTAAGTTTTTCTGTCATTTTCAATCTTAACTATCTTCAACATCAAGTGGAAGAGTTGCTTTATGCAATTGATATTGTTTTTAATTGCAACAAACATCTATAAAAACAACTTCGTAAATCCAAACCTTTGCCAAGCCGAAATAAAGCCACTCGCCCATCTTGTAAGATGACAGCTAGGTCATTACTGTCCCCCGACAAACTCCAAATGACTTGGTTCACAAATGTAGGTAACTTCAAAGCAAACGCTGACATCGGAGGTGGAACAATCATGTTACGGAAAGGTGTTAGTAGGACCTCACCTTCAAAGGAGGAAGAAAAATTTTGAACATTCAGACTTGGTGACTGCATGGATTTAGTTCCTTGGATTAAGGAACAGGAATAATGTAAGTTAACTGGAGGAATACAAGGGTACTTCTACATCATAAACTTTCAAGATTTTCAAGAGATAAAATGATTTCAACATTAATTATTGTAGTTGGTTGTGTAATATCAGTATAATTTAAAGGTTTTATTGCAAGACATTGGAACACAGGGGTCTTGTATCAAAATCAAATATATAAGAGTAATGGGTTCCATGACATTGTTTACAATGGAACTGAAACTCAAACTAATATTGTTACAGAAACCTTTGCTATATGCCTACCAGTGGAAGAATCACCTATCTATATGAACAAACACAAGGAATGAGACAGAAAATATGTCATCAAAGCACAATTATAACCATAAATGCATCCAATTGCTTAAAAAATTACCTACAAGTCTTGTGTCGAATACACTTATAATTCGGGCAAAAAGCAAACAGCCTCTAGTCCTTGCCAGCATTTGTCATTGAGAATGGAATGTCAGATTGATTCATTACTAACCAGAGTTTTGACATAAAACAAAAAGAATGGTGATTTTAATTAAATTTGTGAACCATGGTAGGCTAAGCCAGACGATAAGACACTGATAACTGTACCGTACCATATCAGGCCAAACAGGCAGAAATTTACAAATAGCAACACAATAAAACAGTGATTAATCCATCAAATCATAATACAAAATGGCACATAAGAACATTTCAAGAAACTAATATGGATGTTTCAAGGAACAATTGACATTTTAATATTCATGTGAGACAATACTCACATCCATCAATGACAGCCGCCCAACCGTGGTCGCTCTGTGTCTGACCTTGGCTAGTGCTTGTAACTGATCGCCACGTGTATTGCAGATGAGAACCGTTGGCACAAATTAAGTGCAATCGATTGGCTGGTTCTGGGTCCCAGAAGATCGCTGTCACACATTCACTGGTGTGAAAGGTCAGACTCTGTTTGAGGTACCAGTGGTAATTGCTCACTGTCCATAACTGAACTGAAATCATACAAAACAAACAAAGCTGTTCAATTTTCACCACCAAGACCGAAACAAATCATTGAATATTCGACTAGAGATGTTTCACAGCTGATATACTGCCGAGGAATGAAATGGATCTCATAATATATCCGTATTTATATCCACTAATCAACCATTTCTACAACTGTTTTGAAGATGTTATCCACAGCATATACGACACTTCCAATAACCCACTGATTAAGTCACGTATAAAATCTGGTAATCTTGACAGATGATGCTAACAATGTGAACAAGAGAATGTTCAAAATACTGTATCTTCTCTGTAATCAGATTTGATAAATAATTACCCCTATTTTAATCATGATTCGCAGCTAATGCTTAATTTGATATTATCAACATATGACCATATCAGAGATCCTCATATCATCTAAACCTGGGATATGAAATAAAGTACAACTCCTGACTATAACTTATATTCATGGTCATACATTGCAAGTTACGTGAGCCTTTAAAAATGAAAATTGACACCAGAAACTTTTGAGTAGTTCAATGTACTCTCATAAAATGTGCTTACCATATGATTTTGTGTTTCTCTGAATGTCATCTGAATTGTTGCCAGATGAAAGATCCTCCATCCACACGGCTAAAATGGTTGAGTCCAGATTCCACAGTACTTCGATGACCTACCAATATTAACAACACAAACAGAAATGGACTCGAATGATTTAAAAATAAAAAGGGATTTATTTGAAGTTTCTAAAATTACAAAGAAATAAATACACTGACGTCAGGGAATCAGTTAGTGTAAACATTTTGCATGGCAGTTTTCAAGGCTATGAACTTTGTTTCTTATAAAATAACACAGTTCTGTATATGTAGTATAAATAGTATGGTTCCTGTGTACAAAAGAGTGCTGTGCATCTTGGGACTTGTATAGCAGTTTGCCCATTTTGCATAGACTTTGCAATGCAATACCACATAAATTATTCACTGTGAAGACAAACTGCTAAGATGGTAAAAAGTGAATGCAAGCCTATTTTTGTGCTATATTTAGTTATATCACCTGTTTCCTGTCAAACAAACTATATCAGGGATGTGCCCACGCTGGGCGGCACTGGGCGCGGCCCCGCCCAGCACTAAAAATTACCGCCCAGCACTGTCTTAAAAATTGTGAATCCGGCCAGCACTATTTTCATCTAAAATCCCGACATTCCTAACAATATATTCAACATAAATTGGCCTAGCCTATGCCAAAATCATACAGACTAATAATGCATCAGTTATGCATGTGAGAAACATTACTTACGGCTCTCAATCGGTCCCTTGTAAAATCTCTTTGAAACAAACTAATAACTTTAACCAAGTACGTAATATATTTCACTAAAAAAAATGTAAATTGTTAGCAAAACTAGTGTATGTGCTTAAAAAGCTACACGAGTGCCAGCATATGGCATCTGAGCACCTTCAAAAATCGAAAAATTTCTCAAAGGGGGAGACCCCTTCCCTTAGACCCCTCCCCCAGGACAGCGATCAGTATACCCGGCACTCGGGAAATCCTGGGCACATACCTGCTGTATAAAGCTTCTGTCACGGTACCAGTCATTTGGTAGCTCAATTCCCACCAATGAACTCGCACTTAATTATGTTAGCAAGAATAACTGTTAGGTTATTGCATTGATTAATTTATTGGAAATACAAAAATGCAAGCACATTGATTGATGTATAAGAAGTACAAATATCAAGCTAATTTCATCTTATAAAAGAAAACTCATTTAATATTGTCAGTTGCTTGGGTTAATATATAACCACTGGCAAGTATCAAACCACATGTGTTTAGAATATGTATAAATGTCAAATCAATATTGCCTCTATACTGTATGCTTAAACCTACCTTGACTTCACTCTTGTCGAAGGGTAAAGTAAATTCTCCGTGGCGAAGACCGTTTCTTTCAAAGAAGACGATATCATGTCTGTTCGGGAGCCGTTGACTGGAGACGATTAGACTCCCAGACGGTCTGGAGAAAGAATTAAATGACAACATTTTTAATAGAAAGAAAAACTATCAAGCAAAATTGGCTCCCTCAATGATATAAAGACCATGTCCACACATTTAAAGTAAACAAGTATGTGAAGCACGCACAAATAAGAGTATTTAAGGCACTCTCTCATCAATGTGAGTCTAAATACAAACAATAACAATATTAAACACACGTCAGTCTGGAAAGTACATTACAATAAAGTTTTGAAATTTAATAAGCTCTCATGTAATTGTAAATGATTTGGGTAAGTATCAGTCATTAGTTGCCAGTAAAAGTCACTTACTTCCAGTCTAGTGCCTGCTCCAGCCCATTGACCTCTTCACTGGTAAACTGAAGATTACATTCTCTGTTCCAAATCCGAAGCTGTCTAAAACCTGCAATGAACAAAATAACAGTTCTTGCAATAGACTGTTGACCTAACTTCTACATGTACTGTTGTTTTATAAAGTTCATCAAAAGTTTATAAACAGACCCAAATTTCAACATTCCCAAGTGGTACCCTCTCTAAAGCATTCCCATTTACATAATGACCATTCAAACAACATTACTTATTTCCAATTTCTACTTGAGCCGGGTTACGATCACATTTCCATAAGTTTACAAACTACATTTGGGTAGCAAGATTTTCAGATGGAGTGTAAATGGCATGGACCGTGCAGCAAGTCAGATGGTGAAAACATAGAACCCACAAAACATTGGAAAGATTTAACAATTATTCATTCATGACCTCAGCCATTTTGTAACTTCCTTAGTCTTTCGTTGATAAGCACTAAGTTAGTATCCATACACTAGCCTCTCTTTTTTCTGTAAATTTACATACATAGCTTTTACCAGTAAATAAGGAGTTTATTTATCTATATAATCACACAAGGCTGTAAACTGAACAAAATGATGAATCACAGGAGACCATAAAAGGATGAATGAACAATATAATCAAACCTCTGTGTGGATGAATAGCACTAGTCACAAAGTACTCTCCATCTCCGCGCCAACTGATTCTGACCAGTTTATCGTCCCATGGGAGGACCTCTCCTGCCTCTTCACTCTTTTCTTTAGCTGCTTCCTTCCCGGCTGTGCCGTGGAATTGAGTTGCCTTCTCACCCCATCCTACATTTACAGGTGTCACTGAAATTAAAGAAAAGTCTTCTATAGTATTCAGACAACTTGGAATCTTATTTTGAGTGATATCCTGTGGGCTTTAAGTAAGACTGTTTAATCAAACAGAAACGTTAGTTACATATATGCGAAACACAGTCAACCATTTCCTATTCAAAAAGGGCAAACATCACTGAAAAATCAACAACAATTAAAAGTCTATTATCAGTAAATGAAAAATTATACTAACTTTCTCCAAACTCATCTGGATGTAATGATGTTTCTATCACTGGATCAAACTCTCTGGTCATCAATATCACTGTATCTTGACCTGATCAAATGAAAAATATGTGAAACTATGTAATTAAGATAAATACTGGAATTAAAGTAAACATGTCACTCATTGTTACACTTAAAGGTGCTTGAAAAACTTGAATTTCACAAATCCTGCTTAAAAAGACACTTTAAAGACATTTTTAATTTTTTTTTTGGGGGGGGGGGGCAAAGAAGACATTATATTATCCTACCTGTTACAAGGACCAGGAGTTCTTGATCAGGGCTCCAACACATGTTAGTCAAACCACTATCAACAGTACCAACACATTCCATCTGAAGCAAACAAATAGAAAAAGGATAAAGCTAGTGTGATAAAAAAAAAAATGAAGTAGGAGACGTTAAACAAAGGGATGTGAGAGGTGTAGACTTAAGACATTAAGTGTTATCATAATGCAAGTGGGAAATATACACCTTCTTGTAATATTAGCCAGATATACACACATTCAGAGTCAAAAGATTCATTTTTCTATAACAATAATTAAACTGTTTCTTGTCAAATGCTTACCTCCTTATCTTGAGTATTGACAAGAATCACATCACCATTAGAAGTTGCCATGGAAACAGACTGGATATCAGGCAGATGCTGCAGAGTGAGGATCCTGTCATCTTCTCCTTCCAAGTATCCACGTTCCTTCAAATTCACACGCCATTCAATCTGTACATAAATAAAAGCCAGAAAAATGTGAGAGTAGCATATGGATGAATTCAAGAAACAAACTGATTTGTGAGGGAAACATTATTGTGGTGTCAAGCTTGGACAACAAGAAAATGAATGATGTCTTTAGATGAGGAGGGGGGGTGTGAGAAGACTTTGTATCTCATTGGGACAATGGTTGCATAGTTGATACAAGTAGATAACAAATTGCTGAAAAACAAAATTAAATTATTTAGCTTTTTTTAGTGCACTGAATGTGAAGTCAACATTCTAAATTATTATTCATGCTTCACTCCTAATTGAAATAGTTAATATCTAAAAATATGCAAACTGTGCATGGAAACTGTGTACAATAAGGTCTAACATTCAAATGTTTTAAAGTCAACAAAAGCAGCTAAAAGCAAAGGCTTTACTTTTTCTTAATCGGGTAATTTCATTGTAAACTTCCATTACATACATTAGTCTTATACTACGATGCCTGCTGACACCGAATTCTCTTTACCACTTATATTGGTCTTATATTTGCAATATCATAATGAAGTAGAAAGAGTACTAACTTCTTGCTTATCTGAGTTCAGACTGTAAAGCGTACTATTTGAGGTGGCATAAATTCTGTCAGTATCCACATCCACGCTGATGCCGTGAACATCCCTCAGTTCTGGAAAACCAGATGTCAGCTTCGCTGAAAACACTTCAAGGTTCCTCATTGGTTATGCCTCTCTAGACAGACATCCAAGGAGAAAGCAGATGTCAAAAAACTATAAACTTGGGGAAGACTTGCATAACTGGTAACAACAAATTAATTTACAGTCAAAAACATTATATTCATACCCCCAGGTCATTTCTTAGAGTGACTACACAATTTAACACTTCACTGGATAGGGTGGAAACTTCATTGTCAACCACTAACTTACCACCCTTCTACTGAGTTTTACAACTTGACGGGATCTGATTACTGATTGTTAAACAACATCCCTGACAGAAACTGTTTCACAGTTCATGGGTTTGAGAAAACATCAGGCCATTGAACCTTACATGTGCTTAAAGGGTGTGAAGACTCGCGCACAAAGAAATGTCTCATGCCGGTAATCTGACCTAGTTTCGAATGAGGTGTAACAGAAGTGTTAGACACCACCATCGATCCCAGAAAATGCACATACAGCTTGCTACCGTCGGTAATTAGACACTAGTGTACAGCCAATGCATACAGCTACGGTCTATACGCACAACACAGTGTACATAGCAGCAGATCTAGATAAAAGATAACAAGGTATCATGTTCATTACTGTCTGCATTTTGTAGTGACAAGAAAAAAAACTTCACTTGCAAGTAAGAGAAAGTTAACTTTTTCAGAGGGTGGCATGCGGTTTGGGGCGAGTCTTCAATGCCTTAACATCTTGAGCTTATTTTTCCCAGTCCTGTTCTCTCTCCCTGTTGGGAAATTTTAGTACTCTACAGCTTATCGCTTTGTGGTTAGAAATTCCTCTTTGATTATTTTCCTTGGTTAGAAGGTGACGCAAAGTTTGGCTGGGCCTGAGATTCAACTCCTTCATCACTGCACAATTGCTAACATTAACAATGATGCAGATTTTGTGTGGTAATGGGCTCTAAAAATAAAACAAGCACTGCCAGTAAAACAGATTGTAACCAATCTGAGAACCAAAATGATGCAAAACAGCTGTGAACATATTTTTAATTCTGAAGGAATGTTGAACCTTCATGCTGAGCCTAGACTAGAACCTAGACAAATAAAATACCTGACATAAGAGTGATGCATGGTAAAACATTGTGTTCTAATTTAGAACTAAATATAGCCTACATGCGATGGAATTTTCATCTTCCAAGGCAGTTAATGTTTACTCTCTCAACTCAACCTGAATTTCGACATGCCATTTATCTATGATAATGAACTACTTTGAGTTCTCCTTAATAGCTGTAAACGCCAGTGACTGATCTGCCATGTAGCTTGCTTGGTATAGTTGAAGTGATGATGTTCAGCAAATTCGTGCATCTACTATCAGCGCATAACGATGGGGAGTTGACCTCGTTCTGAGAGTGCAGTAAAGTCACTCAAATGGGGCATTAATGAAAGGAAACCTTGAAGTAGCCTATGTCATATTTGCCAAAAAGAGAATCTTTAAAGTGAATTCCAAAACTTACTTGCCAAATTGTTCCCAACTAAAGATTCACTGTTCTTGAATTCCAGTTCTCTGGTTTTGTCGGTTCATGTGTCATTTACTATTTTTAGGTAGGATAGCATTAATATAAAACTTCTTTCCTTGAATGAATGTATGTAAAAGATTATTTACCTTCGGCGGTGTATTGCAGAAGGTGCTTTGTCTTTGAATGTACGAATGACTACTTTATTGCGAAGTGCCCACCACAGAATTTTGTGAAGCGTGTACGGTTTGAACTTTGATGGGCAAAAAGAAAGACAATTTAAGGACTGACATTGAATGAATGTCTAACACGATATGTATCCATTCTAGGAGAACAAGCTAGGCATCGGTAACACTAACAGTCAGTATGGATTTCATTAATTATACTAATACTATTTAACTGATATCACGCCACATGGGTTAGCCTAACGTTATATCACAGCCAGCATAGCATGCTTCCACATTTGGTTTTCGTTTAGTTATAAAACACTAAAACTTGGTCGCTTCTAGCTTAAATTAGGTCGTGTGAGGTCGTGTGAGCAACACGGGGTTCTACTTTGTCGTGCTACTCCAGCAGTTAGGAAAATATTGTGGGTATTACTTATATTAGGGTTATCCATTTTGCCTTCCTGCTGGGGAAGGAAAAGGGTGAATAACCTTTAGCCTTTTGTTAATTTTGTATCACTCCACAATTCCTGGCTGGCTTTGTTATGTTAAAATAATATATGCAAGTTACACTCTCATGCCTCACCTCACTTATCCTGTTCAGGCTAACTGACCCATAACTTAAGGCTGCAATGGTCACCCAGCACTCACATGCCAAAACAATTTAATTCATTAACTTTATTGGGACTGATGCACCATCCAATATATTCTATTCATCATGGTGTAATTTCTAGGTCCCCAGTTGTAGTGCTAGTAAATGCTCCATCTATACCCTCTTGCATATCATTAAAACAGAACAGAACAACTGGGGAAGCGGTTTAATGATTTAGGGGGATGAGTAAAACAAAATGTTCCAAAACTTTGTTTCTACCTTGGGCTAAACGATTTTGCAAACAAAAATTTCCAGTCCAACAGGAACGATTTAAAGACTACAACCAACTTATAGAGATGAGAATGCCTGACACATCCCATCATTCTTTGTCCTCTATTCATCAGTTGTTGATGCCATACTGTACTTCATTTCTATTTAAATACAGGAATCCTTGGTTCATGGATGGTCAGTTTACTTGGAAGTTCTTCTCCAACGATTATCTGTGGTTGTCCAATCCATCATTGAAAGCAACTTATACAGGAAATAGCTCTCTTCATTTTGTATAAGTAACAGAAAACGGCAGTAGTGATGTTTGCCTGTAAGATGTGTACTTTTCAGTCTATATCTTACAATGACTTTGTTCATCATTCTTTAAGACACATGACTATAAAACCATTTAAATGTATCTTCTGTGACTTCTCAGCAACACGCTATGGGGACATGGTAATGCATATACATGAACATGCAAATCTGACAAACAAGTCGAAGATAACATCAATGTATAGTCATGAGGTTGAACAGTCCGAATTCAAAGCTACTGCACACCTGGATAAGGCAGACACATCAGTTGGTGACAGCAAAACCTTACCATACTCGAGACTTGTACACAGTGCATGGAAGAAGAGAAGGGGAACCTGTCTGAGAAGAATGATGGTCTTTAAGAGGAGGCAGAGACGGGCAACAGAAAATACAGATCACCTTTTCAAATCCTTCAGATGCCAGTTTTGTGACCGTTTCATACTCGGACAGGAGAACTGGCAGAGGCACAGACAGCGCCATCTTCAGAAATGGCCAGAGATTAATTATTGAAGTACTTAGAATGCAAGACCTGCATGTAAGAAAGTAAACCACATTGCCATGTCCAATCAATGTGACAATGCTACCAGTAGGCCATACATGAGCTTGACTAATCAAGATTGCACAAGCCTTTGCATACTGATATAGTCCAAATTATTCCTTATATTGAAGAAGTTGAAAACATTCCTTTTTTTCTTAATGCTGCCAACTTTTGCTTTCAGTGTGGTTTTCTTCATCAAGTTTAAAATGTACATATCAAACAAATTATTAGTGTTCTTTTCATGTTGCCTTCATGTGTTATTATTTACCTTTGAATTTAAAACAAATTTTCTTCTTACTGTCAAAGTTACTCTTCCTATACCTTCTTGCAGTTCTATACTCTGAATAAAAAACATACAAAACTATGGGAAACACATCATTATCCCTTATTTATTTTCTCATTTTTATCCATAACTCCAAGAAATTTTCTTTAACTTTTTATTTGGTAACTTTAAACCCAGTTATAAAAGAAAATACAATATTTCACTGTATGTGCTCCATATTGCATACATATTA
>JAIPMN010023010.1:0-20563 GCA_020650975.1 Apostichopus californicus
GGAATAGTGAAGTAGTGGTGTAGGAGTGGAATGGAATAGTGAAGTAGTGGTGTAGGAGTGGAATGGAATAGTGAAGTAGTGGTGTAGGAGTGGAATGGAATAGTGAAGTTGTGGTGTAGGAGTGGAATGGAATAGTGAAGTAGTGGTGTAGGAGTGGAATGGAATAGTGAAGTAGTGGTGTAGGAGTGGAATGGAATGGTGAAGTAGTGGTGTAGGAGTGGCATGGCATAGTGATGTAGTGGTGTAGGAGTGGAATGGAATAGTGAAGTAGTGGTGTAGGAGTGGAATGGAATGGTGAAGTAGTGGTGTAGGAGTGGAATGGAATAGTGAAGTTGTGGTGTAGGAGTGGAATGGAATGGTGAAGTAGTGGTGTAGGAGTGGAATGGAATAGTGAAGTAGTGGTGTAGGAGTGGAATGGAATAGTGAAGTTGTGGTGTAGGAGTGGAATGGAATAGTGAAGTAGTGGTGTAGGAGTGGAATGGAATAGTGAAGTTGTGGTGTAGGAGTGGAATGGAATAGTGAAGTAGTGGTGTAGGAGTGGAATGGAATAGTGAAGTAGTGGTGTAGGAGTGGAATGGAATAGTGAAGTTGTGGTGTAGGAGTGGAATGGAATAGTGAAGTAGTGGTGTAGGAGTGGAATGGAATAGTGAAGAAGTGGTGTAGGAGTGGAATGGAATAGTGAAGTAGTGGTGTAGGAGTGGAATGGCATAGTGAAGTAGTGGTGTAGGAGTGGAATGGAATAGTGAAGTAGTGGTGTAGGAGTGGAATGGAATAGTGAAGTAGTGGTGTAGGAGTGGAATGGAATAGTGAAGTAGTGGTGTAGGAGTGGATTGACATAGTGAAGTAGTCGTGTAGGAGTGGAA
Organism: Apostichopus californicus; assembly: GCA_020650975.1. Lineage (NCBI taxonomy): Eukaryota > Metazoa > Echinodermata > Holothuroidea > Aspidochirotida > Stichopodidae > Apostichopus > Apostichopus californicus. Next base: position 864 of record JAIPMN010023010.1, read on the forward strand.
TGGAATAGTGAAGTAGTGGTGTAGGAGTGGAATGGCATAGTGAAGTAGTGGTGTAGGAGTGGAATGGAATAGTGAAGTAGTGGTGTAGGAGTGGAATGGAATAGTGAAGAAGTGGTGTAGGAGTGGAATGGAATAGTGAAGTAGTGGTGTAGGAGTGGAATGGAATAGTGAAGTAGTGTTGTAGGAGTGGAATGGCATAGTGGAGTAGTGGTGTAGGAGTGAATTGGAGTAGTGAAGTAGTGGTGTAGGAGTGGAATGGAATAGTGAAGTAGTGGTGTAGGAGTGGAATGGCATAGTGAAGTAGTGGTGTAAGAGTGGAATGGCATAGTGAAGTAGTGGTGTAGGTGTGGAATGGAATAGTGAAGTAGTGGTGTAGGAGTGGAATGGAATAGTGAAGTAGTGGTGTAGGAGTGGAATGGAATAGTGAAGTAGTGGTGTAGGAGTGTGATGGCATAGTGAAGTAGTGGTGTAGGAGTGGAATGGAATAGTGAAGTAGTGGTGTAGGAGTGGAATGGAATAGTGAAGTAGTGGTGTAGGAGTGGATTGACATAGTGAAGTAGTCGTGTAGGAGTGGAGTGGAATCTAGTGAAGTAGTGGTGTAGATTGTCTTCTAGTGAAGGAGTAATGGTATAGGAGTTGTCTTGAAGCAGTTAACTGGTGGTGTTGGAGTGGTGTGGGATAAGTAAACTATTGGTGTAGGAGTTGGTCTTGGAGAAGGAAACTAGTGGGTTATGAGAATTGTCAAGGAGCAGTGAACTAAATCATGGATGTGTATGTACTCTAATAGTTAGATTTCCTTATTTTATTTTCAGTTTTGAAAAAAAACTTGTTTCTTCCTTTTGCAGGTTGCTTGTCATTCGTTGCCAAAATCTTGGAGAAAGATTCAAAGCATGTGAAAGGTAATTATTGAAAAAAATCATAGAGAATTGAAAAGAAGAATTGCTTTAAAGCTGTGTTTAGATGAAACAGTTTAGGGTTAACAGTTTAGAATGGGTAATTTTGGCTGTCATAGATGAATTTCAGTAGTTTGTCTTGGCATGAGGAGGCTGGTGGAAAGATGTAATGGATTTGGAGGAGGTAGGGGTGGAGGTGGGGGGGGGGGGAGAAGACACATGACTGCAAACACCTTCAATATACACCAATGAACTGCACACAGAAGGCACACACTTCCTGTTCTTCGCTATTCTTCAGTTTTGAATTCAATATCTTTGTAAATCTGATGAATTGTTTGATTTTTGCAGCTCATGCATTCAGGACACAGATCCTAAAGGAAGATGCTTACTCCAGGAAGCATGCAGATGTCATCTTCAAAAAGTGGTAAGATTGAAGCAATTTTCCACATCATTATAATTGAATAATTTGAATAATTGAATAATTTGAATAATTGAATAATTTGAATAATTGAATAATTTGAATAAATTTGTATAATTTGAATATAATTGAATAATTTGAAAAATCAATAATTTGTATCAATTTGTAACACTTTTACAATGTTTTGTCTATTACAAAAAAAAAGGAAAAATGATTGAGGCAATTTTCCCCACCATTTTCTGGAATAAATAAATTTGATTATTTGTTACATTTCGAAACCCTTTCTCTCATAAATCTTCCGATAACGACGACAAATCTATATATATTTTAAATTTTAGTTAATTGGAGGATAGTTGTTTTGTGAGTTGTAGCCTGTTGTAGTTTGGACAGTTATAACTTCAAATTAATTTGATCTTCCTTCCGGCATAACGTAAGCGAAATACACGAGACGTTGAACCTTTCAAATTTGAAGGTACGAATGAGTGAGCAGTATTTTAAAGTCATTGATTTATTTATAATGTATGTGAAAGTGAAATCTGAAGCACAATATTTAGACAGTCTCGAATAAATCAAACAAAAATGCAGGCAATTTCCCTCAACTTGTGAGCTCTATAATCGATTAATGTATCCCACCTTTTACTAGAACCTTTTTACAGTTAATTTATGATGGTCACTGTTCGTCAATGTTTTGAATGCTTTTGGTTCAAAGTGCTTTACTTCAAACTCATTCTTTCCACAAGATTTCTGCAAGATGGCTTAAATATGTTCATTTTTTCCCAATATTTTTACTTCTTTTTTTTTTAGTTCGGACAGCGTACATCACTATCGAACAAAGAAAGAAGACGTTTCAAAGGTACCGAAGAAATCATTCTCTTTCATTAAATACTGGTTAAAAATGGTTTATACTGTCACAATATAGTTTATTTAACAGAATAATTTTCCCTGTGTATATTTTTTTCCCCTTCTAAATGATAGAAGCACACAAGAATTGTTTTAAATAATTTAGGTTGTGTTTGGTATTGAAAGTTTGGATGAGAACCTGGGGCAGTGGAAGCTTAAATCCAGATAAATGAAACTAGTGCCATCTCTATCAGACATGAGCTTTTTCCGCGAATTCGCGGCATATCCGTTATTTCTTTTCTACCTCCGAGTTTTACACCTCTCAATTTCCGTGAATTTCTTACAACAGCGTTGTATCATTTGATCCGTCGTTGGCATGTTTTTCATTACCTATAGATATCCAACCTGCAGGGGGACAAAAACTATGATCCTAACACACTGTAGCATATGCAAACTGGAGCCTATACCGCTATTTTTGCAAAGTTCTGTGATTTTTATTTTACCCCAGGCTCATCCCTGAGTCTAGCATCACACAAGACAAGCCGACAACGCTCATAGCAATTTTTAACCATAGTAACAATGGGAAATTCGGTCTTCGTAATAGAGCAATACAAATTTGGAATGATCTATCAAAAAAGTTGAAGTCTATACCTCCAAAACCCACATTTGAAAAAAGAATTTATTAACTCGTACTAGTATTATATAATCTATTCACATATCCATCTCAGCATCATTAGGTTATTATTATTGTATATTTAAACCTTATGTACTGTATTATTTATATTTTGTACATTTTTTTTCTTTTCTGCCGGGAGTCTCCTACTTTGTTAAGTCTTTTTAAGACTTTATAGGAGACTTCTTTCCCATTGTATACAATTGGTGATAAAAGAAATAAATGAATAATATATCCTATCACATCATTTATCATTTTATCATATTATATCACATTGAACAATCATCATCATCAGTTCGACCTTGGATGACCATTATCATCATGAGGGGTAGGAGAAGTTGGCCGGACAATAACCTGGCATCGAGATTTCCAGTCATTTCTGTCTTCCATAAGGGTTGCTAGCTCAGATGCACTTTCAGCCCCACTGTCCTCTAGTAGGAAATGCAGGAAGGTGTTATGCCTTGCACCAGGGGTACCATGTTTTGGCTCCCAGAGAATGAACTTGTTGGCTGCTTCTTCTGGGTGTCGGTGGTAGTGACCAGCTGCTTTAAGTCTTCGTTCTCTGATTTTCATGGACACCTTTGGAAGATCGCCATAAAGCTTTTTGGTTGGGTATCTTCTGTTTCCAACTAATGTTGAACAATGTTGTCATTCTGCATAGTCGTACTTTGGTTCATCTTGTTTGCTTCTCATTTTCCTTCCCCGGCAGTTTGTTGACGAGGCAGTTAAGCTGAGAGAGGAACGGAGGAAATTAGCGGAAGTGCCACCTTTACCGGTTTTGAAGTTTCAAAGTTCTTTCAAGGACTTCAGGTTTGTAAAATTCAATACCTCTAACGTAAAAATTAAAATAAAATAAAACTGTTAGCAAATTGCTTATCCACTAGGGTGCCTGTGTAATAGAATGTGTAAAAGTAAGTTGGCCTGACGTTTCGATCCTAGCAGGATCTTCTTCAGAGGCTAAATGACAAGTAACAGTAACAGAAGGGACAAAAACACATACAAAATACAGACAGGTTAATGAGCATGGTGAACACAAAGAGATAGATGTAAGGGGATTAGTAGACAAGGTAAAACTTAAATATAATATGTGGAGTTGTATATTGTGTTCTATAACTAGCAACTTTGCTTTATCAAAAACATAGACATGAATTATGATTTCAAGGGTGGAGCACACGGTTATTAGTTCAGATGGTGTAAGTTTTATTCTTCCGTGGGAGAACACTTTATATTAATGCACAGTTACAACTTAAAAATATGTGTACTTAATATATTTATTTATTCTGTAAAATACTCAGTTTTCTGTGTGATATTTATTTTGTCCGCAAATTTTGTCTTTTCAGATGGAAACATTTGGGAGATCAACTGATTCAGTTGTACGACTACGTGGACAGCTGTGAACCTCCAATAGTAAGTTATAGCTTTGAACTTCATGGACGTGTGTGAGCATCTCTTAGTGGGTTATATACATGAGTTAGAACAACATTGACAGGCATGAGTTTTTCCTATAAATAGTGAGTGATATATGTTGAACTACAGTGATATGTTTGAACTACAGCGGGAGCCTCCCTTAATAGTGGGCTATATGTTAGCTTTCTTCACATAGTGAGGTAATATGTTTGAACTACAGTGATATGTTTAAACTACAGTGGGAGCCTCCATTAGTGGGTTATATGTGTTAGAACTACATTGACAGGCATGAGATTCCATTACATAGTGAGGTAATATGTTAAAACTACAATGTATGTTTGAACTAAAGTGGGAGCCACCATTAGTAGGTTATATATGTTAGAACTACATTGACTGGCATGAGCTTCCATTACATAGTGAGTTATATGTTTTAACTACAATGTATGTTTGAAATAAAGTGGGAGCCACCATTAGTGGGTAATATATGTTAGAATTGCATTGACAGGCATGAGCTTCCATTACATAGTGGGTTATATGTTTGAACTACAATGTATGTTTGAACTTAAGTGGGAGTAGTCATTAGTGGTTATATATGTTAGAACTACATTGACAGGCATGAGCTTCCATAACATAGTGAGTTATATGTTTGAACTACAGTGATATGTTTGAACTAAAGTGGGAGCCTCCATTAGTGGGTTATATATGTAAGAACTACATTGGCAGGCATGAGCTTTTCTATAAGTTGTGAGTTTTATGTACAACTACATTGGGAGCTACCATTAGTGGGCAGGGTAAGTAGGTTAGTTCCTGTTGAAATCTGAGCATTAGTGACCATTATTAAACTTTCTAGCATATTGGGGGGGGGGGGAGGGGGGAGGGGGTGGGCAACATTTGTTGGACTTTTAAGGGTGTAATTTTACTGCAGTAGTACACAACAAAGTCTTGAAATTTCAGATATGGGTACAAACATTGATAGTACTTTAAAATAGTCTCTGATAATGAATGACGAACCTGTCTTTGTTTTATTTGCTTTGTTTCCTGACATTGTTATTTCATCTTTCATCTCATTGTTTTGTTTATTTTCATAGTCATTTGGGTGCCGAGTTGACCTTTCACCCTGCTGGCTAAAGGAGAAAGGTGAGGCATTCAGATACAGCTTATTGTAGTAAATATCTCTTGAAAATATTAAAAAATAAAGCGCTACAAAAAGGTGGAAAAATCATAATGATTGAGATATGTAGGGCATATGCAGAAGTGATGTTATTTGCTATGAGTTAGTGTGAGTGATGTGTTTTGAGTTCTAGGGGAGTGTGTACGATGGTTGATGTAAGGACTGTCTCATGTGACACTCTGCAGTGACTCATGTGACTCATGTGACTGCCTGCAGTGACTCATGTGACTGCCTGCAGTGCTTTGCTGTAATGGCACCCAATCTATAAGTGTACTGCCCCTCCCCCCACATCCCCAGAAACACAGCAACAGCTCTTAACCTTTACCTTAAGTTCTTATTGTAAAAGCATGCCCCCAGAATCTGCTATGAGTCGATAGGGAGGGGACTTAAGAGAGGGTTCAGTTGTGGGGGGAGGGGTGGGAGGGGTTGGTACATACTTTAAATGGGGCAGTAGGACGTATAATTGGGGGAGGTAAGCCATAAAATAACCTGAAACCTTCACACAAGTGAATCCTCTGTTCTTTCTGGTCCTTAATTTCCAGTATTTGATTGTTTTTGTCAATACAGCACTTTTTTCAAAATTACAGTTATAAAGCTACTAACAGTTATCTCCCCGAGTCAACACACGACAGGAATATCCAGTCATTGCACTCTCAATAAGGAAGAGAAAGTTTGTGCATAAACTGTGCCTGCCTGTGCCTTTCAGTTACTGCAAAATTTATGTTTCAGTTTTATTTTCCACTTTATGTTAGAAAAAAGACAAAAATGAAAACAAGCATTGTTACACAATGTGGAGGCAAGGGCTGAAGAAGCGAGTAATTGTTACAGGAGGCGGCTCACCCCTTTACAGAATTAAAAGATAAAGATGAAGCAAATAGAAACAAGTAGAAAAGAAAGAGAGGAAAGAAGGAAGGGGGACAAAATAATTCTATGAAAGAAAATTTAACCAGAGAAAACAATGCTGGCTGGACTTAATCTTGCTGGCTACAAAGGATTGACTTATTTTTTGCTGAGAAAGTGATATGTTTATTTCTATTTCGAGCAAAACAAAAGAAATTATAAACTGAAGAAATATCTATAATAGCCACCAAGCCTAGAATTTCACAATGTTAGTAACTTGCTAAACAAAATTTCTAAAAAAGAATTTCCATGCATTAAAAGAAAATTGCTGACTTCAATAAAATTCCCATTTGCATGGAATGCTACCATAACATTGTAAAACCACTCATTCTATCTAACTATGAGTGAATACGAAAGTGACATTAATTTTGCACTGGTTGAAAAAAATGTCAATTCATTCGTTTTTTATTTTTTTACTGACAGACAGTAAAATCTACTGGCATCTAGCCAGAACATTACCCCCGACTTTGGAGGTCTGGCAATAATGTAATAAAATATATCTGTGTACCAGGTCAATATTATTGCAAGGGAACACGACTGAGACAGAAAAAGATGGGAAATTTGAACTCGGACTGTTTAGTTTTGTTGTTTACAAAGAGCAAACTTTGAGTGTCATTCTAGACGAATCCTTCTAAGACGAAAGCGTCCTTGTCTCGATTTCCGGCATCGGGTTCAGATTTAAGAAAATATTTGTCATCTGTTTGTTTGATAAAAGTTTCATATAATAGTTTACATTATGATACTTAATGTTGACTTTTGCTATAACATGGAATTCGTAACTAGACCTTGCAAAAAAATAATATATATATGTAAAATATAGTAATAAAGAAGTTTAACCCCTGATCACAGAAAAGACATCATTTCTTTTTTTTTTTTTTTGAGGATCAGTTGTCTTTGTTATATATATATGTATTTGAAATTGTAAATGAGTTGGAAAAACCAGAACAGTGAAAAAAAACTTCCAGCCCTCAACCGGGAATCGAACCTGGGCTTTGCTGTGTAAATTGCATAGGATAGCTGTGTAATTCATAAGCCAATCGGTTTCTCCCACCACTTACACATGTTGCTGCTATAGCGTATTAAAAGAACCTGTCTTCCAGGCCTATACACAGGCAGAAAATATTTCATTTGCGAGTTAAAAGTTGATGGTTTACAGTTTTGTTTTAAGCCAAGGCCCCCTCACAAGACTTTATAATTTAACCCCTGGTCATTTTTAATTTGTCACACTCACACACCAAAAGTGTGCACAATTCAAACAATCCCTCCTGGGGCATGTATAGTGCATCACATCTACGTGTCCCCCAGGGGACTTCCCATAGGGTGCAGCCACAAACCGACACACGCAACTATATTTACTAGTAACCTTCCTAGTTCCAAATTATTACACCTGGGTGAAGAGAGGCAATGGAGATAAAGTGCCTCGCCCAAGGACACAACATAATGATCTGGCCAGGATTGGAACCTGCAAACCTCAGATCACAAGTCCACACTGCCTTAACCACTTGACCACATCGCTCTTAAGTTATGCAGTTGATTTTACAGTTCCTAAGGTACACTGTAGTGAGATTGAACCATGTACCAACCTTTCAATTATGTAGCAGCCATTTGCAGAAAACTGAAGATCATATAGTGATGCATTACTATTGCTTTAATTTTTTATGCTATCAATTTTAGAGGATAAATATATGTATTTCACGTTGGAACTTTTCAAATCCAGGTTCCTCCGGCTCGGCAGTTGAAAAGGCCGCTCCCTCCTTTGCTACTCCGAGTGGACCCTTGGAAGATTCTGCTCACCCTTCGCAAGAGTTGAAACCGGATGGAGATACCGTAGCTTGGACCGAGCAGAGCGATGGCGGCGTGTCGGGGATGGAGACGGACGAACTGTCCGAGAGACAGATGGATGGAGAGGGTGTTGCCGTGAGCAACGCCAATAGAGGAGGTATCATAGGATCGTCAGACAGTCAAATCCAGACGACAGGTTCGTGATTTTTTTTTTTTGCTTTTATTGTTTTGTTTGTTGGTTCAGTAGTTGCTTCCATTGGCGCTAGAATAAAATTGGTACATGATTTTTGGTTTAATTTCATATGTACTAAGGAATGTAGATATGAAGGTAAATTTCTCAGTGCACTTGTGTGCAAAAAACAATTCAGATGTAGTTTAGGCTTTTTAGGTAGGATGTTAATTTTATTCGTCATCACATGTTATGAAATGAATGAATGTTTTGACATTATTATGAGCACAGTGGAAGTACATTAAAGTTAAAAGGGTATTCGGGTGGATAAAGTTAATTGCTTAACAAAATTGCTGAAAATGTTCTGAATCTGTAGGTGAAACCCACATCCTCGTAGGAACCATCCTGCAGATACGAATTTTTGAAATGTTGTGATATTTTTTATATAAATGCACCTGGCAACAGCAGAGTGGATGACGTCAACAGGGAATTGCAGCTGAAAATGTCTCCGTTTTCATTTATAATTTGTCAGTAATTTATCGGCAGAGGAAAAGAATATTTCTAGAAAAAGGAAACATTTTTTTGATGTGAATTCTAAGTTGAGAAGAATATTTGCCCAGATGACATCACAGACCCCCTACTGTGCTCCAACTTCCTGGAGTAGGTTGAAGGATTAGCCAGTCATAAACAGGTCTCATTCACTCAAGCATATCTCAAGTTTATGGCGATATTATTGAGATTTTGAGGATTTTTACAGTTGTTCAAACTACAGCAGTGTGGAATATTTTTCTCTTCAATATAAGTTACACATTATTCTTCATTAGAAAATCCTTTTAATTAGGATGTTAAGCCCCAATAATGTAACAGCTCTTGTTTGAGTTATGAGACGAGCAAACAGTTCATTTTTCTTCATTTGCTGTAGATGTTTCAGGAACGGAGACCGAGGAAGCACCAGAGAAAAGCAGAAAGTCTCATAAGAAGAAGAGGGGCCTGATGAGCGAACCCGCTCCAGGGAAGAGGAGATCGGCTCGAGTAAGTCTATGATGTCATAATGACATCATTACCGTTAATCAGGCATAAGCTTTTTCTGCGAATTCGCGGAATATCCGTGATTTCTTTTCTACCTCGGGACAAAAACTATTATCCTAACACACTGTAGCATACGCAAACTGGAGTTCCGTGATTTTTTTTTTACTCCAGGCTCATCCCTGGTTAATTGCACCGTGGTTCTGTTGTGTTTACTCTCCAAGTGTCATCGTGCACTTGTAACTTTGTCTGTTTATTTTTTTAACAATATCTCTTTACATCCAGGTCAGAAATACAGAAAAGAAGAAAGAAGTCAGAGAATCCATCAACTATCAAGAATTACTTCTAAGATTCTTGCCATCGACATTACTTCAAAGGTAACACTCTACTTCTAGTTATGTCTATTGTACTGTCTATTGTTGTTCCTATTTGTGTCTATTGTCTTTCTTTTATGTCTATTGTTGTTTCTATTTGTGTCTATTGTCAATTTCTATATGTGTCTATTGTTGTTTCTATATGTGACTAATGTCTTTCTTTTATGTCTATATATAGTTGTTTCTATATGTGACTGTTGTCTTTCTTTTATGTCTATATAGTTGTTTCTATATGTGTCTATTGTCAATTTCTATATGTGTCTATTGTTGTTCCTATATGTATCTATTGTCTTTCTTTTATGTCTATAGTTGTTTCTATATGTATCTATTGTCGTTTCTATTGTAGTCTATATGTGTCTAATGTCTTTCTTTTATATCTCTAGTTGTTTCTATATGTATCTATTGTCATTTCTATATGTGTCCATTGTTGTTTCTATATGTGTCTATTGTTGTTTTATAATTCTATGTCTTTTATCGTTTCCAGTAACCAAGAGGAACCAGTCGACATCTTTGAGAGTCCATCTGCTCAACCACAGAGACAGTCAGCGAATACAAAGGACCTGCCGGACCTTCCGGTGACCTCTGACCTCGCAGAGGGTGAAGCCGAAGCCGTCGAGGAATTCCTGAAGAGTCACCAAGAGAATGGCGGTGTGGTGTGTCTGATGGAGGACTATCTGATGTGTTTGTCCAAGCAGTTTCTTCTCCGTTGGTAAGTTATTGTTGACTTACCCCCTCTATTATTACTATTTAAAATACAAAATAAAAATCAAATAAAACTGTTAGCAAACTGCTTATTCACTAGAGAGCCTGTGTAAGAGTATTTAAAATACAAAGTATTTAAAATACAAATAAAAATACTAACTTTCAAAAGTGAAGTAAAACTCGATTAAGAAATTCTCTCTGATAGATTTGTTTGATCGTAATGAATCTAGGCAGATTCCTAATTGATTTCAAAACTACTCTATTCAGCACCACTGCACAGCAGTGACGGTTGACCCCGCCACCTCACTCAATGAGGTTACATCATATTGTGTTGGGTGCTCACCCATTCTCTCTAGTATATCTTGATGTGATGTCTGATTTATCTCTTGCCTCGGTTTTTTCTCTTACAGGCCCAGAAAGCTCTACTCTGTTTATGTTGAGGTCTATAAAAGAATGAGGAAGCACATCACAATTCCAGCTCTCTTCTTGTGAGTAACTTCTGACAAAGTACTCTTTTTTTTTTTACAATGATATCTTCAATTCACATCTAGAGTGCTGCACTTAATTTTTACTTCACTCTCATACTTTCTTTCATAACCCTTCCTTTTCCTTTTCCTTTTCCTTGTCCTCATGACATTCTCATCCTTTAGACCCGAGCTACTGCTCCCCCACCTAGGAATTGCCCTCTCTTCTCCCCTCCCTCCCCTTAACTCCTCCCACACCCATTCCCACTCCTCACACACCCCACCCCCTCACTCCCTTCCTGACCCACTCCTATCACACCCCACCCCCTCACTCCTCTCACCCCCCTCACTCCCTTCCCCCTCACTCTCCTCCCCACTCACTTCTATCACATCCACCATCTCACTCCACACCTCCTTACTCCTCTCACACCCCACCCCCTCAGTCCTCTCACGCCCCGCTCACTCCCCTCATTCCCCACCCCCTCACTCCCCTCCCCACTCACTTCTATCACATCCACCAACTCACCATCCACCAACTCACTCCCCACCCTCTAACTCCTCTCACTTCCTGTTCCATCTCACTCCTCTCATCCCCCCCCCCTCACTGGTCTCACTCCCCTTAAACCCAACCCCTTCAATCCTCTCACTCCCCATCCCTCTGACTCATCATACACCTGGCATTTATAGTAAAGATACTTGTATCATAGAAAACCCTTGGATAAGTTTCAAGAATCTATTGTGCTTGCGGCAAAATATAGAACACCAGTGATAACGTTTTGCTAGACTTTGTTGTTCTTGTTATTGATGTATACACAGGGGATAACTTATCCCGTATTGCATAGCAAAATGCTATATAACATGGGCCAATGCTATATCAAATGGACCAATGCTATGCAAAATGGAGAAATGTTATGTAAAATGGGCAATGCTTTGTAAAATGGGAAAATGCTATGTAAATGGGAAAATGTTATGTAAAATAGGCAAATACTATGTAAAATGTGCAAATTGCTAGAAACAAGTGCAAACATGTAGAGCAATTTTTTACAAAGGAATAACACTATTCTATGAGAGAGAAAATTTCGAGCTTTCAAACTGCCACACAAAACAAATGATAAATTATTCCATGAGACATATTTTGTGTAGGGGGGTGGTGTGGTTTAGAATAAAAGAGTACTAGAATTAAGAGTAGGCACACACACAATCACATACGTAAGGTCCAATCATAAGGTCCCCGGTTGCAGTCACTCCAAGATTAATGTATGTCGTCCAGTTACAGAGTTGTTGACAATTGACAATTCATAATCATGGACGTTAAATATGAATCTAAGAGTCTGACTTCGGTCAGCTTGCGGCTTTGATAAGCCAATGAGGCTTCTTCGCGAGTTCCTGCTTGCAGGAGGATCTAAAATACATACACACATTCAAATCCATCCTGACTAGTTTCACATTTGTAGGCTATTGATTTCCAAATTTTTTTTACCTATATATATATTTACATTTGCTTTGTACAATTCCTCTTTCCAGTAAAGACCAGACTGACGGCTACAAGCGGAATCTGGGCCTGGTGATTCTGGTGTACATGGAGATCAGCGTTGACAGGGGACGGATCTCAAAGACCCAAGAAAAGAGGTGAGGGCTTCTTTGCCACCCAGGCTCGGTATCTTTGCAACAGAATGGAAAAAATACGTTCCTCTGGAGATTAAAGTCATAGATTTCGTTCAGTAATTAGCTTTTGAATTATAGTAATAATAATAATAATAATCAGCAGTTATTTTTACAATGCTTAAGCTACCAAAAATGTGGGAGAAACCTGCATGGGCTTTATGGATTACAACTTACACGTTGGGTGGCTTCCAATTCAACATTAAAACTCAAATTTGGAATCTTTGAAATTCAAATGGGGTTTCCCATTTGACATAGTGTTTTCCCCATTTTACATAGCATTTGTCCAAGAGCATATTTGCAGGTCAATCACTCGTCATTGTTCAGTACCTGGTGAAAATTTCAGAGATGATCTGAAAATCACATTTAAGAATTTAAGAATTGACCTGGCAAGCAGAAGTTGAAAAATATTGCTATCCTAGAGATGTTAAAAATGTTTGTACTTATTATGCTTATCGTGTCTATGTTTATACGTGGTGAGTGAGTTTGTCCATCTGTCAAATCACTTGTTTCAGGGTTTATGGTTTATTCTGGAGGGAACACGCAAGAGAACTCAGGGCACATGATTGTCTGGTCGTCCGAGACAACCAACTTTCTTTTCAGATTATCAAAATGGACTCTGGTAATCGACCGATTGTTTGCATCAAATTCAGATTGCATTGTAACTAATTAATCTCCCGAAACATGATAAATGGGTAACACCCCTCCGTCACTCTGGAGACTAGAGGGAAGTTTTACTGGTCCAAAGCTGTTGCTTTACTCACCAAACCTAAACATGTCCCTTACAGTATACATACTGGCCATTCTTTTTGGTTTGCGACATGGTTTTGGACAACCACATTTGCTGTTCGGACAACCAAGTGGTAAGACCTGGTTAAATCCAAGGGACAACCAGAAAATGTCCTCAAAAATTTGGGCCGCAAGTCCATCGGGAGATAGTCCAGTCAGGGAGAACAAACAACCGCAAAAACCAAATAATAAAACATACTTGAAGATACCATTCTTCAATAGTAGTCTTAGTAAGAGCTTCAGTCTGTTCCAAAGCAAAAGAGGGTTACATATGCAAATTTATTCATGTTTCGAGACATTCAAATATCTTTATAAATTAAAGTCATAAATTATAAAAGACATCAGACAGTAGAGTATAAAGAAAATTGTTCATCACATTTTTAAACAAGATTTAAAAAATGTTATTCTGTAGATTTGGAGATTTCTTTCAACAAGATATGTTTTACTTAGAGGACCTCGGTGTCATGGAGTCAGTTATGAAGGAATATCTACCAGATTTTGCTGTAAGAGGTGAGTTTAAACCATCAGCTCGATTGAATTTTCAAGTAAATTTGCTTTTAATTTTGGGATCCAAACATTCCACAATACTGCCTGCTTCCACATCTCCAAAAGAAGAATTTCCACACAACAACGAAACATTCAAAGAATGTCAGTTTAATTTTATGAGCCGTGCAGCAAATGTTCCCTTTATGATGGCACATCACCATGTGTTATCATTGGCTGGCGTGCCACCTCACAGATTGTGATGTCATAAGATCCTGGATAAATAGTATGGAAGCAAAGTTGACGTTAAAGACTCCCATCTACGTCGATACCTGTGGGTGTTTTTCTTTCACCGATAATAATGTTAACTGGGTTTGTATAACTGGATAGGAATGGGTGTCTTTTGGGAAGGAATAAAGGATTAAAAAGGTAGAGAGGTTATAGGAATAGTGCTTAATTTAGTTAGCTGCAATGAAGGGGGAAAAAGGCAAAGAAACATTAAAAAAAATTCACAATATTAAGATAAAAAGGAAAAATATAAAAAGAATGAAAGGAAAAAGATAAAAAATATAGCAAACTAATTGGTAATGTACTCAGAAAGGTTAGAAAGTACCAGAGTCAGAGAGAGGTTAAAAAGAGTTTGATATACACATAGGCACTGACGGATATGTACATGGTCCTATGAGAACGAATGTCAGTTGAAGAGATGAAAGTTCAAACAGTATTTGGCAGGGGAATGTGGTAACCCGAGGTAGGGAAAGATTGTTATATAATCCGGTCTTGGATCAGTCATTTAAATTTTGCAAGGTGAGATCTCGCCATCATAAACACTGTTATCTCACCCTGTCCTGGGATTAGTCGTAAATATTTATGCATGGTGAGATCTTGCCATAAACACTGTAATATCACCCGGTCCTGGGATTAGTCATGTGAATTTTGCACAGTGACATCTTGCCATTATAAACATAGCTATATCAACCGGTCTTGTGATTAGTCAGGTAAATTTTGCATGGTGAGATCTTGCCATCATAAACACTGTTATATCACCCAGGCTTGGGATTAGTTATGTAATTTTTGCACGGTGAGATCTCGTCATCATTAACATAGCTATATCAACCTGTCTTCGAATTAGTCATGTTAAATTTGCACGGTGAGATCTCGCCATCATAAACACTGTTATCTCACCCGGTCCTGGGATTAGCCATGTAAATTTTGCACGGTAAGATCCCGCCATCATAGAAATAGCTATATCAACCGGTCTTCGGATTAGTGGTAAATACTTATGCATGGTGAGATCTTGACATCATAGAACTTGTCGTTAGCTCCACACTTTTCAGGTGAACTGATATTTAATGTGTAAGTTTTCAATTAATATATTGTGGTCTTTCTTGGCTCATTAACCCACAGTTTACTGGATGAGAGCTCATAACTTTGCTGGTGAGGGTAAAACAGCCGTGGCTGTACATGCATACGATGTGGTAAGTAATGTCAATTTTCGTACAGTTTGTAAAACAATGCGTTCTTTGCAAAGCATCTTTCTTCCTTTTTGCTTGGTATAAATCATATAATGTCGGGACGGTCTTTGCGACCACAAGCTTTCGGGGTGTTTATTTGCAATCAAAGCGGTCGCTGAATTTTGGTGTCATGAAGCGATACTTCTTCTTTTTGTTTCACTGTGTAGTCCTTATAGAGAACCAGCTGCATCTAAATACATCAATCAGGAATAATTTTAATAATTTTCTGTGTTTGAGTTTCCATAGGTTGGTTTATGATATAAATGTATATATATATGTAGATATATAGTTTTTTATATATATATATATATATAGTAAATAAATAATAAATAAAGAACAACACACCAGAAAAAATCCACTTCACGACCGCTTTCGTCCTTTTGGGACTCATCAGACGAAGGTAGGAATCGAACCCCCTGATCTTGTGATTCTACTGGTGTGTGAATGCGAATCTTTGGCTATTTTCAATCTTTTCCCCTTTCAGTGTCATGAATTATTGACGACCTCTGACCTCAACGAGAAGATCATTCACCTGCCGAACATAATTCAGGATAAGATCATTACTAAAGGTACGTAACCAGGCACGTAAAGTAGCCCGGCACATTTAACGTATAGCATTGCGTCTCGTTACTACCTTGGGGCTCAATGAAAAGTGCTCAAAATTAACAGAGTGCTCTGTTGTATCGGTCCTATCTAGGTCCCCATAACTCGGCGAGCTGTAGTTATGATGTTTAGCAGCATTGTGGTAACATGAGTTGTGCTAACTACAGTAGTTGTGATAACTAGTTAAGATACAGTTAGTTTGTTAGTAAGTATTGAAATAGTAGATCATTTGAAAAATATGTCCCAAGTTTTTCAAACCAAACTAAAAGTTTTACGCACCTAAAACTTGTTTTCTTTAATGCCTAAGACATGTTTTCTTAAACATTCTTTTTTCGGTTCGGCAAAACTGCACAGAGTGGAACCTCGGTCAAGTCAATCACCCATCAAATCTGTAATGCAAGGATATGTGTTTCTTTATATTTATTATTATTTTTTTTATTAAATAAACTACTTGTTTGTGACGTTCTGAGATCGTTTTTTTCTTCTTCTCGCATCGTTTAGAGATCGTTGAATCCAAGAAGGATTCTCTCCGACGGACCCAGTCTCACGAGGAGATCTTGAAACTGTTTGAAGGAGGCAATTACGAAAGAGTGGTGGACATTCTCCGGCCAGTGGTGGACACTCCGAGGAGCGATGGGGATGACGTTGAAAAGTTAAAACAGAGACTGATGTTGGTGGAAGCTCTCCTGAAAGTGAAAGATCACAAGGTATTGTAAAGATGTCTCTGCCTTAGGACAGGGATATAGCCAGAAATGTGAAAGGGGGGAGGGGTGGGGGGGGAGCAGAATTATAAAAGGGGCATGGCTGACAAAGGGAGCAATACTACACTTAACAGAGCCCCATGATGTACTAAGATATTTTTTGCCCAAAATGCCTCCCACGTTGCAGGAAATAAACAGTAATAAGAGTATTGTATTACCTAGCAGACAAACTTTCGAGGAAAGATTGAGAAGGGTCGCATAGCTTCCTTTAACTTGAAAAGAGGGCTTTAATGATATTTCCAGCTATTAGTTAAATTTTTTTATTTCGGGGTACTCAAAAAAGGGGGGGGGGAGCGGTCGTTCCCATTGCTCCCCCTGGCTACGTCCCTGCTTTAGGATGAAAAAATAGGCAAGTTTGTGCACATAATAATTATATTTTCATGATGGGTGAAATTTTTATTACGTCAGGTTTTGTGGGAAACTACAGCCGAAATGACGATTTTTTTCTTTATCTTGACAAGTCTGTTATTGGGGAAGATAAATGCAAAATGTAGAATGAGGATGATATATTTTGGGAATATTTTTTTCTTTGCTGTGACATCCAGTAGGTATGGTTGGTGACATAATTAGACGTCGAGTGATTCTAACACAGTTGCGTATCATAATATAATGATATTCAATATAGAGAAATAATCTTTAGGTATGTTCTAATAGTAATTACCTTTGAAGAGGGTTTAACCAGCTGTACCCGTTACTATGGTAAACAATTAAAGATGAAGCGATGATTATATATTGGATTTAGACAAGTTTTATGATGTGGAAGATAAATTTGAGACAAAAATGTTGAAATAGTACAGAAGGTAATATCTGGATATGTTGAATGACTTTATTAACTGAATTGGCGGAAATCTCAAAATATCATGTTATGAGCATAATTTATATCTACCGCGGTTCTAACTACACTTGGTGTGTAGTCAGACATTTGTAGTGAAGTAATGTAATGCATTCATCACATAAATAAACCATTGCGTGCCTGCTTAACGGACCACTGCACAACTCGAACGCCCGCTCCGAGACGGAATTTAGGAACATGGTGTCACGTGCGAATATATCCAACGATGTCACGCAGTCGTCTCGGAAAAGTTGGGAAAATATATACGAAACTCTTCGACCGACGTACGTCAGTATTTCATAACGTGCGAGATATCTTGACCAACGTTTTAACGCAGAAGTGTAGGGAACCTTCTTGCAGGTCTTCTCCATATGTGATACACTCTAGTCGTGTTTGGTCAAAATTTAAATTAAATGTTTTGTTGGTTTCGATGATAATCGTAACCTATGCATTCATAATGGCCTGTGTGTATGTGTGTGTGTTTGTGTGAGCGTTTGTGCCCAGCTCGAAAACACGATATCTCAAGAAGGGAAGGTCAGACCAATTTCATATTTAGTTTGTAGAAGTACCACAATGAGTACAAGAAGCCTATTTTTTTTGGTGGAGGTCAAACATCATTTGGGGTCACCAGGGGTCAAATTGTTAAAACCTTGTAAACACGATATCTCAAGCATGGGCAGACCTCATATTTGGTGTTTAGGAGTACCACATTGTTTAAAGAATCCGTTGTTTTTGGTGGAGGGCAAAGGTCTTTTGAGGTCACCAGGGGTCAAGTTGTGAAAACCTTGTAAACATGATATCTCAAGAAGGAAAAGTCAGACCAATTTCATATTTGATGTGTAGAAGTAGAAGTGTAGAAATTGTGAAAATCTTGTAAACATGTACACTCTCACTATACATTACGTCAGATTCATGAAGAAAAACTGCTCATGTTACATCATCGAAACCATAAAGCAT
This sequence comes from Apostichopus californicus, assembly GCA_020650975.1. NCBI lineage: Eukaryota > Metazoa > Echinodermata > Holothuroidea > Aspidochirotida > Stichopodidae > Apostichopus > Apostichopus californicus. The sequence goes on from JAIPMN010023010.1 coordinate 19,284, forward strand.
TTTTACATTCTGGTTTTCCCAAGTAGTCTGATTTTACAAGGCAGACCCGATCCTGCTGTGATTGCCTCTTGCCGATCGGGTTCTACCTCATCTTTCTTGGATTGTTAATTAATTACTGACTATTCTCTCTCTTTCTTCTTCTCAGAATGTCGTGATCTGCTTTCACAAGATTCTGAAGGAACTTTGGGAAGACGTGCAAGGTCTGGATGATTTCCAAGCAAAGGTCGCTGTCATGGAGACCGTCGACAAATTCTTTGAGCTTCTGGTCGGGTGAGTAGATATTCACATATCACGTATGCGCAAAAAACACTTTAATTTGCTTATTCTTTTGCTGCAAAAGGGGTAATTCGTACGGCAAAGAAGTACCTCATCATATAGTGATGTGTTTTATTTCAACTTCACTTTTGGTACAACAGCTTTTAAATTCAACTCTCTATATCTTGAGGAGTTAAAATGCAAATTTCGTTTGGATGCTTAAAATATGTAATTCCTCTTTCATCCATCCAAAAAGAGGAAGTTACCTCTGACGTATCCTACCAAAAAAAAACCAAAAAAAAACTGCAGTGCATAATGCATCTTGAAATGATATTTTTATTGTTTGATACAGACTTGTAATCCATTGTGATATCTTCTGATTGTCTTTGTCTTTCCTCCTTCTCGTCCCTCATCAGACCCCTCTCTGAGTTCCCTCTTTTCCTCCGGGATACCTACCATTCAGCTATTGTCCAGCTCACCCACCTGCAGATTGAGCTCATTTCCTGGTCCATGGAGAACTTTGAAGTGACCGTTGAAGGGGTACTAGCCCCTACTGGCCCTACAGTGCACCCATGGATTCTTCTTTACCATATCATTAAAAGGTTTGTCATTATTTGGCTTGTGGGTTTTTTTTCTCTGACAGAAGACGGTTTGAGTAGTTTTCCTTCTTGCTTTGAATAGTTTTCGTCCTTGTGTTTGTGTACTATAGTATAGTGTTCCATATACTATAGTATAGTGTACTATAGTATCTAGTGTTCCATATACTATAGTATAGTGTACTATAGTATATCGATAAACTATATAGTATAGTGTATATATAATATAGTATAGTATAGTGTATATATAATATAGTATAGTATACTGTATATATATACTATAGTATAGTGTACTATAGTATAGTGTATAAACTATATACTATAGTATAGTGTATATATAATATAGTATAGTATACTGTATATATATACTATAGTATAGTGTACTATAGTATAGTGTATAAACTATATACTATAGTATAGTGTATATAT
>JAIPMN010023011.1:0-13154 GCA_020650975.1 Apostichopus californicus
ATTTCTAGCATAATGATAACAATTATAATACACCATTCTGATATAAGCGAAAAACAAACTTTTAAGTCTTGTGGAGCAATATTAATTAATTAAAGTAATTACAGAGAGAAAACACTATAACCTTGAGAATAGATGAAGTCTCTTATTTTTAAGTAAAACTTTAAATCTAGATTACAGATTCTCAACTTCCTTAACTTGCAGAAAGGCAAGACTATTCCACAGAAAGGCAGAAGAAGGCTGAAAAGTACAATAACTGTATTATTAAGACAGATCAACATATTTCAAAAAGATTCATGGTTTAAAACTGTCATGTGTTCCATAAAAAAAAAATTTAATTAAAAAAACAATAATTCCTACTTTTGATTCCTTTTTGAAGAATTGCAATTAATGAGGTACAACCGCTGGTGATATAATAACTTGTTACAGCGGGGGGGGGAGGGGGGGTTTGGAGGCAATTTGCATGTCCTTGCAGACACAGAGAGGGCTTCATAAGCCCCGATCTAAGTCTGAAAATTAATATCTTTTGTTTGTTTTTACAAATGTTTTGTGTGTGTATGCCAACTCCCTATTCTTCGTGCAATTATATGTATGTAGTACTTATACTTTCGGTCCAACCAAAGACTGCATTAAGTGCATACATGTGAATGGTAAAATTTATAGCTGGAATGGGTCCCATTAAGAAAATGAAGATGTATTTGAAATATGGATAAAGATTGAATGCACTTTTGATCTACCTCTCATGGGAAGGACAGCTGGTAGATTCCTGAGAGATTGAACACACAGAAGAAAAAGACAATAACAAAAAAACAAGTGAGGTCATTTCTTTTGATTTTTATTTTCCCTCTCTTGTTAGCTATTGATTTATGGAAATGGGCTTTTCATAACTGCAAGTTTGTAATAGTTCCCCCGATGGTTTGTTACCGATAAAGTCTATGGGAATTGATCATAAATTAGCCAATTTGTTTTCATGTGTTAGTTTTAATGCCCAATTAGCTATCTAATGTTGATATTTTTTCAAGACCAACCCCCATAGGGGAGAGACCCCTAACAACAGCTCTTGGAAGGGAGTTTGAACCTCAGTCACCAGAAGGGTTGTACTTTTTCAAAGGTCTGTTGTAACAGAAACATTGAAATCAATTAAACCTGTAAAGACTGTAAGATATATGCATCGTGTACTGCTGCTATCGATATCCCCGTGTTTTAATTGGAACTGGCCAATGTTACAATTACAGCAAACAGTCTTGGGACAATCACTGCCTGTCAGTCAGTATGTTATTAAACCACATCTTAAGGCACGTTGTGGTAAGGGAAATAAATGGCGGGATATCGGATGAATTGTCCATGACATAGCATGAAGCTTTGCTGTATTTTTCCTAAGAAAGAACAGATATATATATACAAACCTTAGTTTTATTTCACAGACCTGCCTTTTTTATTTTAGTGAAAAATGATTAGAAAACAATTACCATGTTGTACATATTTTGGCAGCTCTAGTTAAATTGACTATATAATCACTTCAAAATTATCCATTTAGATTAGAAAATGTTGAATTTTGGGTAACATTTAGTAGGTTTGGAAAAAATTGTTGACCAAACCCAAATAACCTAAATGTACACACACACACATGCACGCACATATGCACACACGCACCCATGCACACGTATGCCATCACCATCGCATAGACTCATTCTGCCTCCAGCAAGGATTCCAAAACCCTAACTTTAGACAAGCTTACAGTACAAACAACACAAATGGCTACATTATAACAATCGTTCACATCAAATTTTGATGAATTAAGCTACCATTACAAGAAAAAGGAAAAAAAAGAAAAAAAGTAAATGTTTATTCCCAAGACCATTTTCGTTTTCCAAGCTCATTTCAAAACATAAATTTCAAGTTTTGATGGAAACATTCTTCAATATGACGCATATTGATCAGTAAAACACCCCAGACTGGAGAAAAAAAAATACAAAATAAATTGTGTTTACATTCCCAAACTGTCATCTCCATTAAAAAAACGAAACTATAAAAGCAAAAAAAAAACACAGATATGGAAATGAAAAGAAAATGAATGTAAAAAATCAAACACTGATAAAAAGAAATCATTTTCAAACAAAAGATTCTACTCGACTATCTCTTCAACGTGCAACTTTAAGGATGCCGTCAATCCTTCCCCTGTGAAGCCAAAACTCTCTTAAAATGCACTAAATTACCAAATCAGGGGCAAAAATAAACAAAATTGGCTTAGGGACTGTGGGATTAATTATTTCTTGAGAGATTTCCATTTTGTGCCCAGGTAAAAGAAAAATGAAAAAAAAAGTAAAAAAAAGCCTTTAATTTTCCTGTCAATTCCTGATCATGACTTTCCAACCCTCTTCCCATCTTCCTTGAAGCTTTCGAAAGAGATAAACTATTCAAACGCACCCCGATTTCGGTCGTTCTCGCATCATAAATTACTCGAGTCCATTAAGTTGCTTCCAAATATTTACATGAAGTCATATTTCCACAGTTTTCACAGCGCAAATGTTTATTATTTGGCGATTATCTAATCAAATTAATCCTCTGTATAAGTTCTGCCTTTTTTGGAAGAAGAAGAAGACCAACTTCTTTTCTGTTTTTTTTTTTTGCCTTCTTCCATTTTCAAACATAGTCTGATACAGTTTTTCCTACATGAAGGTTGGCAGTATTCAATTTATCTTGCCAGATGCTTTCGAAAGGATAATTTGAAATGCTTTAAAGCTGGCTATTTGTGTTGACTTTGGTAGAGAAAATGAAATCAAAATCATTTTTTCCATATGGTTTTGTAATAAAAATGATATGACAATGTGGTTCATTTTAATCCTACATATGTCAAGCTTCATTTCAAAATATTTTAATGCCATCTATTAGAAGTCAAAAGTTGTCCAATTTCCATATAAGTAGATGTGTTTTTGCTATTTTACAACAAAACCTCTTAGAATTAGAGGAAGGACTATAAACCACTCCCTAATTAATATTGATCGGGGGTGGGGGTCCAAAGAAGTCTAGCTGGGTATCTTAATTGAAAAATATTAGTTTCTTTCAAGTAAAATATAGTGTGATTTGGTTAAAACTTAGACAAAGTTAGCAATCATTCTGACGAACAGCTGCTTTAAACTAGAGCCGATGAAAGAATACCGGAACTTGAAAAAAACCTTTCGGAAGAGAAGGACAGAAAAGTCATACATCATCTGAGCCAATTTCAACAAAAAACTTCTGAGAAATGTTACCACGGAATACGACATTTCTTAGTTAACTGAGCGAAACAGGACTGAGGTGGGGGGGGGGGGTGGAGGGGAGAGCTTCGGAAACGATCAAAATGAGTTGGCGATACACATAGTTCTTAAAGCTATATTATAAACTGAGAGAAAATATTTATAGTTTTATACAAAGTGAGGTTTATTTCAGAGAAGAAAAAAGTGTGATTATACTATGTACTGCAAACTGTGCATTTAGTAATACAGTGAGTGAATGATTCATCTAAAATATATCACTGAACAAAGTTAGCAGACTAAATGTGATATGGAAAACTGTTCATATGGTTAACATTGAGAAACTATATACTTTAGCCCAGATGAGAGCTTGGAAAGTAGGGGGGGTGGTTCAAGAACCAGAACATTCTAGGGATGTAGCAACATAACAGCTAGAATTTCTTTACTTCCCACCCTCTACCCTATACCCTCCACCCAAGCATTAGTGCCTTCCTTCATCACAGTTAACCCCTCCCCCCCCCCCTTTGGTACTGGAACTGATATGATATAAATGCTGGTCCCAGTGGATTGGGCCGGCATTCATGTACTTTTGAGAGGCTGTGAATAATTTACTTTTGTGAAAAATTACAACTTATCTCTTACAAACCAAATCAATTTGGTATCAAAATTGTAACAATTGAGACCAGTAATGTTTTGGAAATATGGAAACATTAATATCACCTTTAATCACTCGTAGCAATTTTTTTTATTATCATATTAGTAATGTCGTTATAAATCGTAAATAGCTATGGACCAGACAATCACACCCCAAGGAGCCTTGAATATCATACAGTTTGAAGTATTCTACAAATCTTCTTTTTGTATTCCTCGCTACAAAGCCAATTGAGAGGAACACCAACTTAGCACTGATTTGTAAGCCCCTGGATCCTAGACGAGGTAAAATCAGTAAGGGGAGCCCTTGGTCAATTTGTCACGGACCATCGGTCACGGTAAACTATGAGGTTGTAGCTATTGTTTCTCATGTTGCACCACCGTCAGGGTAAACTGGAGAGACAAACAGGTTCAACAGGGAAGCTGATTGAGGGCAGCAGTATATGCAAGGGTAACAGAGCATAACCTCCTTTTGTAAGCATGTGACAGCGCAAAGAGCCATGTTGTCTGAGTTCTGGGAAGACTGACAACCTTGAGTCGAAGTACAATTTGTCGGTGGCAAAAGTCCACAGATGACCGACCCAGAGTTGAATAGGTCACTGACATCAGAGGCGTGGGGGGGGGTTGGTAAAAGTAGATCAACATTGTATCAATTTTTGCAAACTCACCAGTGAGCAGCATATGATTAATATTGACCAGCAGTGTAGTCTTGGCATCTAATTGTATAGTATTTAATAAACCACTATAATTTCATCACATAAAGCAATATATTAGCAATTTCACAGTTTGAGAATGTAGTTGACTTGTTAACAATCATATACACAGCTCCTACCTAATTTACAGGGCTCCTGTCACTGCCTGAGAGAGAGAGGGGTGGGGTGGGAGGGGGGGGCATGGCTCCCGAATAACTTTCAAAGCAATGGATCCCACATCGGCCTGGTACCTTCACATGTGGCAATTTAAACAACACTGAAAATTCCAACACCAGTGTCACATCTTGTCATTCTTACATTGTTTAATTTCTTGTTACACTGTTCTGTAAAGCAGTGTTCAGTAATTCCTACATTGCTTAATTTCTTGTTACACTGTTCTGTAAAAGCAGTGTTCAGTAATTCCTACATTGCTTACTTTCTTGTTACACTGTTCTGTAAAGCAGTGATCAGTAATTCCTACATTGCTTAATTTCTTGTTACAATGTTCTGTAAAGCAGTGATCATGTAATTCCTACATTGCTTAATTTCTTGTTACACTGTTCTGTAGAGCAGTGATCATGTTATTCCTACATTAATTTCTTGTTACACTGATCTGTAGAGCAGTGATCATGCAATTCCTACATTGCTTAATTTCTTGTTATTTCTAATTATAGTGAAATTATAGATGTAGCGATGTAGCTATGTAGCGAAGTAGTAATGTAGTGATAGATATAGATGTAGTGACATTATAGGTCATAGTGACATTATAGATAGACATTATCTAGTTATTATCATAACTATTAAATCAACCGAAAATCCATCCAGTTATCACATTATCCCATTTTGCAGGATCCCTTAGTTTGCAGGTTGTTTAACAGGTTTTCTTCAAGGATCGTTTTTGTTAATAAATAGACCAAAAAACAAAACAAAATACCAGAGATCCTCCTCCCAAGCAAATATTACCCCCGGGCTAATCCTCCTGACTTCTGCTACCTCCTGTGTGGAAGAATGACATTCCAAACATTCACGCCTTTCTTGCCTAATTATACAAAAACACCATGGAATGTAGCATTGTTTTGGCTCATTACTAAAGTACACCCCGAACATCTGCAAGATTTTAGACTGACCCCCCTCCATCCCCCCCCCCATCAGCCAGCTGTTTCTCGATAGGAGGAGGATGTTGAGGTATATATGTGTGTTCAAACAGAGAATCACTAATCGTTATTTCCTCCGTCTTCGTCACCATCCCGGCCGGGTGAGAGAATGTTACGGTCATGTGACATACATGTAACAACTCTCTGTAATTGCCAATGTCCCAGAGGAAACATTCACATTTTAGTGTATGAAATTGTCATTATCGTACCAGTGAAAGGCATAACATACACACACCACTTGTGGCAATGCTTTTTGAGGAAAAGAATTTACATAGACAAAGTATCATTGCTGTTGGTTCTATGTTATTAAAAATGTACATTATAATGAGGTTAAAGCTATGAAGTAAAGGTTTTGTTATGGCACGTGAACAGTTAATTATGTATGTTAACCAAAATGTTCATCGAACATATTATGTACACAGAAAAATTATCAGAGATTATCACAGCCAAGTTTGCTTTTAGGTTGAAGTGTTTATTTTAAAGCTAAAGGCAACCCCCACCCACCCACCCACCCACCAACCAGATTGAGTATTCAAAACATTAATGTAACATACAGACATCTCTGCCTTTGACTGATTTATATAAGAGAGATAATTGGATATTTGTCCTGTAAAGAGGCTGGTTAGGGATGTACAAAAAAATAAGAAATAGAAATAAAAACAAGAATGTGAAAAGTTATGCCCTGCAACTTACCCACGTAACAGTAACATAGATGACTAACATTTTTGGCAAGCTGTCAGTGTATACTAAATTGGTATGAATCAAGTAGCTTATTATTTTAGTCTAATGTTTCATGTTTCACTGTTCCGTACAAGCTCAGACTAGGACTTTTCACAGCCCATGGCCTTCATTGGGAAAGTATGGGAAGCCCACTTCAAATGTAAAAAGTCACACAAGAAATTTTCAAGAAATTATGCCAAATTGAACTGGACTTTTTGCCAAGATTTAATCAATATTAAACGTGGAATGGCATCCACAAAATTGATCAAACCCAACTCAAGGGAGCTATTTCATATATCCACATGACCTTCCTCTTTCAATGAGGTTGAATAAAAATTTAAAAACCCCTCATGGGTGATCCCAAGCTCAAAACACTCTTTTTGAAGGTAACTTTCAGATGCAGAATAGAAACATTTCAAGAAGACCTATGCAAGATTTAGCACAAACCAGTGAGGGAGACTAAAAAAATTTATCTTGTTTTTTTTCTTCTTGTCCGTTTGTATACATTGCTTAAATGCACACAAAATGGTATAAAAATTTGACTGTCCTCGAGTGACCCTGTTTTGCACAGAAACTATGACAGAAGAAAGAAAGAAAAAAAAAAGAATGCTTTGCCTCTTTTCTAAGACTACAAGAAAAGGGAAATTCCTCGACAACAAAACCCGAAAAAGATTATCTCGGTCAGATTTGAGAGGTGATCACAGCCAGTACAAAGAATGTTTGAAATGAAGACGCTAGCAGTATGAAAGATAATACCAACCAGTGAAAGGGCCCTAAGAAAGCTAACCCTGGAACCGACCACGACACAAACAAAAAACGGGGGAAAAAAGAGAGAAAAGAAAAGAAAAACAAAGACAAAGACAAAAGACAAAAAAAAACATGGAGCTATATCAACCAAAAGTCAAAAGTGACTGACTGCGTGCCGTCAAGTTCAAAAGCAAAACAAAGAACACATTCCCTTCCAAAAAAGAATGAAAAAAGTGGATTTTAATTCATGGTTACACCGACTGGAACTGTATGTCTGCCATGATCGAGATTCCTCGAATTTGGCAAAATAAATGGGCAAACGATGGGACCAGTCGTTTATTAAACGAGGCCAAAGGAATTGGAACTGCCCGTGAATTACAGCCACTGAACAGCATCTTCTTCACGCAGGACATTGAAATGTATCGAAACGGTAAACCGTTCATGCAAATGTTCCTCTTGTGCCAATTGTGAATACATTTTCCCTATTCTCCAGGCCAAAAAGGGGAGGGAAAATAAAGGTTTTTTTTTTTTTACTTTTTTTTTAGCGAGGGAGGTAGTCTACGTGTGAGAGTTAATGCAAATAATATGACAATGATGTGTCCTAACGGTGAAGTGTTTTATTACCCGGTTCTTGAGATTTGAACTGACCTACATATAAAGATAAATAGGTGACCAGTCATGACACAGTTTAGAATGAGAGAGGGCGATTGTATTTTAACAAACTGAATGAGATATAGGGAAAGGTCAATGCTTTGTAACCGGTAACCAGAATGCAACCGCTTTTCAAGTATTAAAAGTCGGTCTGGGTAGATCTGATGTAAAAAATGACAAGCAAGGGCTTATTCAAAAAGTGTACCAGTTATGAATGAAAAGAAGTATGAGTGAGGGGAGAAATTTATCATTAAAAAATAAAAATGATTTATTGAGCCATGGATGATTTCTATATGCAATATGAGAAAGTATTTTGTAGGGTCGAATGAAAAATCTATCAGTCTGACAGAAATTAGAAAATTTCTGCAAATTTTGAGACATGAAAATGAAATTAAACGGCCGTGGGAGGTGCAGGGAGGGGTTGTGAGGGGGAGGGGGAGAGATGAGGGGGTGGAGGAGAAGAAGCAATACCCTCTGAGGCAACAAGGATTTTACATCAAATTAGGGATAATATTCCTAAGGGTGTAGCTCTGTCACTGAGCATCTAACTATATCTAACAGAGAGTACTGCTTACACAGCAGCTTTTGATCAGATAAACAAATACAAATAAGTTTTTATACTCCGCATGCAAATAAGAACTTGTTTACTTCAAGTACAATGTTTGTTTGTTTATTGTTTGATTGTTGTTTTAATTATTTATTCAATCAGCTATTTGTTTCAGACGTTTGTTCATCTATTGACAGCTATTGTTTTCTCTTCTTTTATTTACATCGTTAACATTTCTCTCAATTACTCTGTTTGGTTGGCGACTAGTCAGTCATAAAAACCCTCTTGTTTTTGAGAGGCCACCAGTTGATGCTAGTCACTGTTCCATATTGTTTTATTGTGTGCTTAACCATGTAATTGACTACATACATACATACATCACCTCATGCATGCAAATGAAATATCAGGGTAAAACTTAACACGTGGAATGAATAACAAATTGATTCCTACTGTAAAAATTACAAGGGTTGTAATACTGCAACACAAAATTATAACATTGCCACACAAATTGCTGACAGGGTAATTTCCGGGTTTTAAACAAATTTAGCGTCCATTTTCTACACTATACCGGGTCGAACTTTGCTATTAAATTCAGAGTCCCGGCAAGCGCGTCAATTTACTATTCACAATGAACACCTCCTCTTAACAAACGAGAGACACAATTCCAATAAGTGGTCTGTCTTATCATTATCATCATAAAATAAAACTGTTAGCAAACTGCTTATCCACTAAAGAGCATGTGTAGGAGAATGCGTAAAAGTAAGTTGGCCTGACGTTTCGATCCTAGCAGGATCTTCTTCAAAGGCTAAAAAAAAGGCTGTCATTATCATATCAGAAGCAATTTAGGTCATTATTATACCTGATTAACTTGTAAGTATATATTCCACCAACCACTGTTCCCATCATCATCATCACCACCCATCATCATCATCATCATCATCATCCCGGTCTCATCGTAGGAACAAACTATATAGACACGTCGTCGTCGACAACGATGTCTACAAGTAAAGAAACTTGGCATATTTCCCTCACTTTCTCTTTTACGCTTTCTTTCCTATATCTTTCTCTTTTCTCCAGAGTTTTCCGCTATGCACGATAAGTCAACCCACTCGGTAGCGTGACATTTTTTTTTCTCTCTCCAACGGTTCTCTCATGCGTGTACAGTCTTGAGGGCCCTCAAACTTGCTAATGAATGTTGCAGTTAGATCGGGCTACCAGTTGATGAGAAGAAGCAGAAGGGAAATGCTTAACGATTGTCGAGTCCCGACCACTGCTGAGTAGAAGTCCCATCTTTTCAAGAGCAATTACCACATCTCAATACCTCTTGTTGAAACCAGAAAGTTTAGGTTCCAGTTACTGTTATGAAGAGCCCGTGGAGAGCCCCAGCTGAGTGGTAACGGATACCCACAGTCTGTTACATTGAGAGCTGTACTACAACGCCTCCCCTTCGATGCGTTTATGCAACTTTTTTCTTTTACAGTTCTCTCATCGCCACTTCCAAAAAAACAGACAATATTTTGCATTTTCAAATGAACGTCAAGGAAAAAGAAAAGGCAAAGAAAAGAAAAATTGGCCAAAAAAAAGTGTCTTAACATATATTTCAGAGAGAAGTATTTTATGCAAATTTTGGTTACCTCACTGAGGAAATCTGATCCTCATTTAGCACTGTGGGAGTGTACTGTGACACCTTACGAAAACTGCTAATTAGCTGGTTGACTTCCACTTGAAGAATTTCAACGTCACTCCTAAACTGCTCGCAGCAAACCGGGTGGTGCAACAGTCGCGCATTTTTCTTTTTTTCCAAACGACCTTGTTTCTCTTCATCCAGCTTGCAGCAAAATATATGCAGCCAACATCTTGTAAAGATACTTCAAAGTGAGCTAACCATAAAAGTATACAATTAATCAGGCAAAAAATTTGTTTTACAAACAATGCAGCTAATGTCTTCAATGAAATGTTAATACTTCAGACTACATCCGAGCAAATCAAGGATTCCTTTGCTGGTTTAATCTATCCATATCATGCATATGCATTAACTCTATGAATTCAAATAAATTTGAAAAACTCTAGGAATATTTTCATCTTGTTTTTATCTAATATGTATTATTTCAAAGCAGCATTTTTTCAATCCAATCTGAACGAATTATTTCTTTCACGCCATAATCCCATTACAATGCAGGTCTTTTACATATGCAACATTTAAAAAAGGAACATTTATCATTGATTATAATTGGTTAATTTTTGGTAAGATTTGGAAAGGTTTTTTTCTTTCTTCTTCAAATTCAATGAAAAGGCAGGTCAGTAGCTTAACTATGGTCAATTTTTTAAAATTTTACTTCATAAGATGCAAAGAATGTATTGTTTTTCCTTCAAACTACACCAGTATTAAAACCTCACTGACCTGACTCCTATCCCCACCCTTACCTCCACCCTCTCTCCATCCTTACTCTTAATGATCCCTGTCCTACATCCTTATACCCCCTTCAAACTCTCTCCCTTTAATTACCCAAAGATTACTAATAGGACTTGGATTCTCCCAAATCAAATGTCAAAACAAGAGAGTGAAAGCGAGAGTGAACAAATGACTTGTTTGTCCATGAGCAACAAGCCGTGACATAACACCTGTTTGCTTTTGAAGCAAAGCCAGGCAACTAATCAACTAATTAATAACAGAAAGAGCTTTGTTTCTATGTTCCCTTGTTGCAGTCAGAAGTATTATCCCACTTTCTTTCTTTCTTTTAATTTGTTTAATAAACCATATCTCTGACTTGTACAATTCAAACCTCTATCATTGTTTTTAAAGTTGTCTGTTTCTAAAGTTTAGAGTTGTCTGTGGGTTGATAGAATTAACCATCTTCCACACCCCTCCCACTCCTTCCACCCCCCCCCCTTCCCATCTGCAACCCATGTGATTTTTTTTTTCTAGCCAAAAACTCCAGGTCTAGTTTAAGAAGCTATATATTCATCAACTGTTTTAAATGAATTACATCACTGTTTATTCCCGAAACTGCATTAATCTGATATTTTCCAAGATTTAAGAGCACAAATTCCTGCCTAATACAGTGACATGGCAACTTTCTGTGTAACATTTCTTCATAATCAATAGAAACAGATTTCATGAAATGATGATGAAAAGATGGCCGTCCTACAGTCAAGCAAAATATTGGACCACTCTATGCATCTTGTAGGTACTGACAGAGTGCTATTGTTGTGAGAGGACAGGTAATTGACAACTGAGCTGTGTAAATGTACCATCGGTAATAGAGGAAGTCACTGATATCACTGCTAATATAGAGTAATCTATAAGTACTGTAGGGCTACATTAACTCTAATACTAAATTATAAAACTACAGCCAAGTGTACCCATAGGCTCAGCCTATGCTTCAGTGATCTAACCAAGGAGTTATAATACTACAGCTCCCTGACCTAACAACCATCCCTTCTTACAAAGTCAGAAAAGTACCAATTTCTCTAAGAAAGGAATTCCTGACGCACCGCCTGATAGTATGACTCAGCTACCCACAGGGTTGTCAGGCTTGGAGTCACCACTTTGTCCCATGTCAGAGTGGGATCATACATGGCTCCACCATGTCTACCAGGATCCTTCTTTCCCACCCAATGGACCATGGAATTGCCAATTTTCTACCAGGAAAAAAAAAAAAAAAACCTCTTGACTCTCTTAGCCCCAGGGCAAGATGTCATGAGGAACTAGCTACTATTACCCCAATGACCTAGGTGACTCCATTGTAACCATTTTCCTCTCTACTTCTTCTTCATCTGTTTTTTTTTTCCTTTTTTCTCCCTACTTGCTAACCTCCAAAAAGTCTTAGTTTCTCTTGGAAATTTTTTCCCCCTAGTTGTCCAGGCAATATCACAGACAGGTATGCAGTAATTGATACTTCTTACAGCCTGTAAACTCCCACTTGAAGTGAAAACCTACACTTTTTCCTCTCCTTTTGATTGGTTACTTCTCAGTTACTCTTTCCCTTCCATTCAAGAAGTCAGAAGCATCTTCAATTGTGCAAAACGGTCTCCATTTTCATCTCTTTGCAAAGGTCGCGACCTCCAGCCAACTGTTTTCGTGACAATTGTGGGAGGGACGCTTTCGCAACGCCTAGTTAAGCAATTAAAAGCCCAAAAAACTTGGGCATTTAATACGGAGGCAATAAAAGTTAAAGGAGTGTTGGGGAGTTTTTTAGGTACAAACTTAAAATGATTCCTCTACCTCCAGTTCCATTAATTATCAACAGTCTCAACTTTGGTTTTGGAAGGCCAGAGTGGTAAAAACTTAATGCATTTTATGTTAACGCAAGTTAGCTTAGGTTTAAATGTCGTTTTTTTCCCCCATTCTTTGATTTTCTTCTGCCAAAAACCCAAAAGCAAGAGTTAACTGAAAAAGATGGTTGACAGAAAGAACTAAAATGACAAAACGAGTGGTACAGTATGTGGCCAAAGCCCACCAAAAAAAGTCACAACAATTAAAATCATTATTTTACGGACAAATTTCTGCCCATCACTATCTCTCTCTCAGACCATTTACTTTTACAAAGACTTCTAAAATAGAACAACTGTTCCCAAAAACCAAAAGCAGTCTCTTCCACCTTTTTCACATCCCTTCATCTGTGAAACATTGCCAAAGAACCATTCATAATCATGTAATAAGTACAAACAGTTGATCTAACATGAAGACACTTAAAATAGAACAGCTGTGATTTCGACCAGATAACACAAAAACACAGGTAGTTCATTCTGCAGGGCACAA
>JAIPMN010023012.1:0-15831 GCA_020650975.1 Apostichopus californicus
ATATATATATATATATTTATATATATACATATATATATATATAAATATAGGGAGGGAGGGAGGGAGGGAGGGGAACCCTCATACCCCCTCCCCAGGACGGATATCACCCAACGTTAATTATAGTTGTGACAACGGACTATACACCATTAGCCTAATTATATGTTTGCTGTAGTTATGATCTAATCCCCATTTCAGATTATGTACACAATTTAGTCTGTGGTGCATGACTACATAGTGAAAGAACTTCATAATTACGCCTACGCTTACGTTAACAATACAGATTCCAAGCCTCCATACAACAATTACCCTTAGTGTGCGACAAGTCCTGCATATCATTCATTAATGACGATATGCATAGTAAACAACCTAATACAATAAACCTACTCTATATGAGATATACACCATATGGAATATAAAGATGGTAAAGGTGATCGAATAAGTTTTCCACGTATCACATGTGTATAAAGGTAAGTGTATACACTAAAGAAGGTAACAAAAGGCAGGAATTAGGTATAAAGTGCATGTGTGAATCAGGCTCATTTGAACCATAAACACGAAGATCGTTGCTACACTGGATTGTGATAGTTGAAAATATAAAAAAAAACGCCTTATGTACATCCACCCATCCTTAACACCCCTCCTAAAACAAAGTTTGCATCATCTTACTGTATACAGAGTCACTGCTAACGTGAAATTCGTCTTTCAGTATTTTTGAAATATGTACATTGCGCAAGTAATACAGTTATCACACCGAAATGACTACCAGTCATAGCAATTTTAAAGAAATGCTGAAATATAATTATCTTTATTCTTTTTCATATTAAATTGGTTATTACTCTCAATCACAACTGCTAACGTCCATTAAAACGATATGGCGATTGTTGCTTTATTTTAAGTGAAAAGTTTTTACCTACAGTCATGATCTCGCCGACAGCTATGCAAAGGTAAAAAGTTTAAGATGGCGCTATTGAGATTTCATGTCGCAAGTAAAATGCTACACAGCTGTCCTCCTGCATGGCATGGCTATAACAATTACAACAGGGCGCGACGTAGCCAGGAATTTGCAAGGGAGAAGCAGATTTTGTGATTGATGTGGGGGGGGGGGGGTCTAAGGGAAGGGGAATTCCCCCTACCTTTTGAGAAATTTTTGAACAATTGAAGGTCCTTAGATGCGATCTGGTGTAATGTTTTGCCAGTTTCATCATTATCATATGATAGGCTTATCATATTATCAGCAGATTTTGTTTCCGGTTCTAATTATTCTTTTACATATTCGATCTTTTACATATTATATCAGAAAGACAAACATAGTGCTCTTTTTTCAATTTTTCCAATAGGATTATTCTTGCTTATTGTCCAATGTCTGGACTTGAACACATTTGACGAACTTAACTGATGGACAATATAAACTTTCATATTTAGCAGTGTAATAATTATTTTCGACACTGAAGGGGGGGGGGGGGGGAGAGAGCAGTCGCTCCCAATGCTCCCCCTGGCTACGTCCCTGCAATAGGGTATTTATTTTTCACACTTACGTGAGCAGTATATTTCCGTGAGTGTATCAGATTTAAGACGCCTTGCAGTTTAGATAGCAATTTAATAACGAGAAGGGAAGTTCATATAAGTCTATATAAATACATAATGGAACTGCTCTCGCTATCTCTAATGGTATACACAAACAAGTGATTTCAGCGAGGGTAAAACAGAAATGGGTTAGAATATTAAATTACAGATATAGCCTAGCGCGCATCCATGATCAAGATGCGAAGCTTATCAAATCTTATTATAGAATTATAATTGACCCATAATGATGGAGTCGGGAGTCGCTTATTTGTCAGGAAGTAACGGCTTAGCTGAGAATAATCTGGACTCGACTGACCTGGATCAAAAAGGAAAATTAATTACTGATACAGCAAGCCATGTGAAAGATTACGGAGACCATATATCATGCAAAATATAACTATAGTTTGTATTATACCTGCATTAATGAACAAACAGTGAAAGTTCGTTTATTATATTGCCTTTAGTCATTTATAATGCCGATTAAAACTGTTTTTTTTTAATATATTTTTTTTATTGTCAATCTCCAACGTTGTACTCCAATCTTTGAAGAGGCTGGCCGCGATTCATAGCTAAGTGTATTGCTATAAGAAAACCCCCATAGAATAGACAATTCAATTTCAACAAGCATTTCATTATAGCTGCCACTGTTAAAGCAGTTCTCCACGTCATACATACGTTGTTGCAATGATGTTACCCGTGGTACGCGATACTTAGGCTATACCGCTTTCCTTTTAATTATCATAGTTGTTGAGATTTCCCTGAAATGTTATACAATTAGAGTTTTGTGTTGGTAGCTGTCAATGTATCTCAGCAGTGAGTTGTTTCCATAACAACTCCCTGATCTCAGAATCCAAGGTTCAGTTATCCATGGAGCTATAAACTCCATGAGTTATCGAAGTACAGTGGCGGATCCAGGATTGAAGAAAAATAATAAAAAAAATAGAGGGGTACGTGTGGCACTGGGACTCGTTGAAACTAAATCTCCGGGTCTGGGGGTTTGTCCCACTGAAAAAGATTGAAATTTTAGACGTGGATTGGCGCATTCTGAGGCATAGCTAGCTACTAATTACTTTCATTTTCTGTTGTGGGGTTGAAGGGGAGTGGGGGGGGGGGGGGGTGGAGGGGGATACGCGCCTGAAGTGTAATTTTCTAGAAACACGGATTTCCGTGAATGTTTTTTTACAATCGAATACACTGAAGAGGAAATAAAAAAAAATTCAACTCAAGTTACCATACATTATGTCTCTCACATTGCTGTTGCGGTCGATCTAGGGCCACGCTCGATCTGTTTAGGCC
Organism: Apostichopus californicus; assembly: GCA_020650975.1. Classification (NCBI taxonomy): domain Eukaryota; kingdom Metazoa; phylum Echinodermata; class Holothuroidea; order Aspidochirotida; family Stichopodidae; genus Apostichopus; species Apostichopus californicus. Next base: position 2,860 of record JAIPMN010023012.1, read on the forward strand.
TATTATATGAGTTGTTTCACGGTTTCATTTTCTGTCAGCGTTTCCGCTTGATAGTGGTTGTGCCACGGTAATAATGATTCATAATCCATTATATCATCTTTCTTCCTATCAAGATATTATCCTATTGACTTTTATAAAATCACTTTGCGTCCGCGAGAATTAAATACGGATGAGAAAGACTTCAGAATTTGAGCCCAATCATAGCAGCAGCAATACTATTATTAGACATGGTTGACCTTGCAATTCTTCATATTTTGAGGCGATAAATAACATTAATAGTCTATGGCGCTTGTAATATCATCATGTATTATCAACTTTGAATTGTGTTGAGACTAGTGGGAGTGTGCGACAATGCTGCAGTTACGGAAGTAATAACACGACAGTATACATACAAAAACATCACATGTTATTCCACTCACGAATAATATTTACTTGTAGGCTAGCACTCGAAAACAAACCTACTAACTCACGCTAGATTCATAAGAGGAAACTCTCAATATGAAGTGGATACTTCTGAACTTACTGCATCTTTTTGTTCTCTTCAGTCACTTTACATCTGGAATTACCGTTCGAATATCCTCGAAGGATAACTACAAGAAAGATTGGCATCACACCATCAAGACTGCTGACAGCAATCTTGGTAATGTGAAATATTTCGCAGAAGGGCTACACACATTGAGTGATGAACCAAACGATCTCTCTCCAGGAAATGAGGCTCAACCGTTTCATCTCTTCACCTTGAATGGTGCGATTAAGTACCCCAGCTCTCTCTTTGATGGATCTTCTATTATATTCCATGCTTTCAACAACAAGTCTGCTTTCCTAGAATGTCTATGGACGTCGCAATATTCTTTGAATTCACTGGTACAAGACTTTCCAAACAACACTCATTTGGTGGTGATACCGACAAGCCTCGATCCCCTGTCAGATGCACAATGGATGCAAAAGCAAGTAAAGATTGCGCTGAAGTAAGATGTGAAAAAACATTATATCATACCTTATTTTAAAGTTAGGTTATCACATTTATAAGCAATAGTGTCTTCAATATCAATGTAAACTATGCTAGTCCTAGAAAGTCAAATGGCCTTATGTTAGAGTAACCAAGAAGGGCTGTTCATGGTGAAACTTTGTACAAATATCTAAATTTAATTCTAATGGTCAGGCAAATTTAGTTTACTTCAATTAGGCATTTATTTGTTTAAAATTAATATACCTCAATGTTTGTGAATAACTTGTAGGGTCAGGAGAGCCAGAAGAGTACTTTTTGAAAAATTCTAACATTTGTATTGTACATGCTAAATAATGTGGCCAATACTGACGACTGTAAATTAATCTCCACTGTATGATTTTATAAGAAATAGGAACTGGCAAGTTCACTTTTTCCATGTACAGGTAGACCACAAATTCATGGCTTGGAATAGGCATCTTAGGATACCCCTTTCCACTTGGCAAAGTTTCCTTTATTTAGAATGCTTATACTGTTAATGGATAACATTGGCATCTTTTTCAGTTTTTCAAGCAAGGGATATATCTGCCTTCGTTTCTCATCAGTGTCATAGTCTACACGCCCATTCCTCACTTGCGTCAAAATCAACACACAGTTTACAGTACTTAGATGCTTTTTGTTATATATACCTATATTGAATTCCAAAAGTTGCTTCAGCATGCACAAACAGTGGAAATACAGTATGTCATTACTGGCTTAAAATTTTTGTGCATTCATTTGTCCATTTTGCTGTTATTTGTTCCCCCCCCCCCTTTGCTCAAGTCATCCAATACAGTATCAGACTGGTCAGTTGTTAAATTTTCATCTTCAATGCTGATGTCAAAGCATTTAAGAAGGACCTTTTCAATATGCTGGTTACAGTACACTATTAGTAAGTTCAAATGGAACCCTAGACACAATAGGTTCATTCAAGATGCTGACGATGAAAATTACATACATACAGTAACTTTGCATTCTTTTCAATTGTTTTCATTTGTAAACGTTAAATGTCAATTAAACAAAAGAGTGATTGTTAAATTGCAGATATTACTCAAATAAGAAGGCATCCCAGTCTCTTTTGGACGTCACACACTTTGTCATAACGTCTCTCGATGAAGTCGGCAATTGGATTTCATCTGCTTTTAGAGAATATGCTTGTTCAGGACATGGCTGTGGCTTGTCACAAGCTGTTTTCAATAATGGTAGGTACAATTTAAATGGCCAGGGTTATTAAAGAATAATTTGGTTATCTACTATCATATTTAATATAAGTTAGAGATTTAACATTTATATGAGATGTGACATTATTGTTGACAGTGCAAGGTATGTTAACTGCACATGTGTAGCATGTTGTAGGTACTATAGATTTGTTTGCTTTATTTTTCCTGTTATATTTCCTATTAGACCAACTTTGGTGTCTATTTCTCTCTCCAAATTCTCCTCAAGGTACTTACTTAATTTCTTAGTATTAACCACAGAGTTGATCAATTTGTACTCAATACTATCTAGTTATGGCTCTAAGTCACCTAAATTTCTGGCCGAACAATTATTTCTTGACATTGCTTGTGTGTAAAACCAGTTCATTGACAGTGTTCAAGTACTGCTAGTACCTATCATGTTACCTTAAATCTCATTGGATAAAACCATGGACACTAGTAAATGTGATATTTTGGCAAGCTTTCTCAAAAGCTGCATTTTATGTTGGGTCATACTTTAAAATGTATAACATTTCGATCCTAGAAGGATTTCTGAAAAGGCGATCAAGCAAGCAAAAGCAGATTAAGGCCACCACATCTGTCCGGATACTGTTTCCGTAATCTGTTTTCGTTTAGAAGATCCTGCTAGGATCGAAAGGCTGGACCCTCTAATGTTTACCTTTTACCTACACATGCTTTCTGCAGATCTACTATATATCCAGTTTGTTAACAATCTTTCCACGTGTTGGGTTGACCGTACATTAATGTCACTCTGAGGGAGCAGCTATATGTAAAGTAATATCCACATATATATAATTAAGTACAGACTCTCTATCTGACCCAGAGATCTACATGGTTACAACCATTTTTGCAAGCTCCTTCTCAAGAGTGTTGTAAACATTGGTTCAATCTCAAGAAAACAAAGTTTTGTGTCCCACACATTACATACAGTATATTATGAATTATTTCATTCACAAAAAGACCAAAATCGTGTCTAGTATCAATACATCACTCATGCAAATGTTGGTGGATTTTTTTAGAGTAATAGAAAACACATTTTCATTTCGTCTTCACTCCCTTCCTGGTTCTGCAACATCAGATTGTAGTGTATTTAAAAAAAAAAATACAACTTGTTGCAACCCTGTGTTGCAGTGTTGCCCCTCCCATCCATTTATCTTTGTCATTCATAATCAGTTGAGTCATTATCTCAGATTTCTGGAGCTAAACTACTTCTTTATGGAGAAGAATACGGTATAATTAATATATTGATTTAAAAGTTGGCTTGTTTCTTTGTTCACATTCTGCAAATTACCAGAGCTAGACGATAACTTTGTGTATTAACGGTTTCATTTCTGGAATTCTTCCTCACATCAATTTTTAGACAGATTACAAAACTGTTTACAAAACTACTTACAGTGGCTACTGCAAAAAATCCTGTGTAGGTTAATAATCAAAAGTTAAAGGGCCTGACTTGATTCTACTAAAATCTTCTCCAGAGGTTACAGTCACTGATAAACAGACTAAGGACACAGTACTCTTGGTCTGTTTTTGTTTCAGTTAGCCTCTGAATAAGACATTAAACAGATTACACAGTATACCTTTTTATCATAAAATTCAGAAATTAATATGACACTTTTTTTATTATAAAAAAATTACATATTTTTTTAAATTTAAGATAATTTGTTCAGTAAGATTCGTTATGTGTAATTTGCCATTGTCTGCGGGGTATTTTAAAGTGATAATGTTTTTGGTCATTTTGATATCATTTGGTACCAGATGATGCTCTCAAACCTCCCATCATCCTGAAGAGACTGGACTCGAGATACGATTGGTTACCATCACCCGAGTCTGTCTTCAAGAACCCATCAAACGAGGTCATACATGCATTGAGTGGTTGCTCAATAAACGAAACGGTCAACAAGAAGATTGCACTGGTGCAAGCAGGAGGCTGCAGTTACTCTAAGAAGGTAGAAAACTAGAAATAATACAGTAGAATTCAATTCTGGGAGTGCAGTAATATTCCGACAGCGTCACTTGCGATCCTGGTTTGCCTTTTCATGTCAGCAATATGTACCCCCCCCCCCCTCCCTTGCAAAGCAGCTTCAGCCAGAATCTACAAACATCATTCTGGAGACAAACCTATCATTCTCACAAAGTATTCGGATAGAGATGACGGTAAAACCTGTAACAATGAAAACTTGTTTGTGAATTTGTGATGTCAGTCTAGACGTCACAATTTTGTGGAAGGAATGTGTCTTCTGATTTTCACATTCGAGTTGTCTTCTGCTGTGTTGCATTCATGGATTTGGTTATAAATCTTAAATGACCCAATTCAGGTTTATTATCAACAGCATGCTGCCACAACATTATCTAAATATCACAAAGTTTATATTCTGCTCCTTTCAAAAGGAAGAATGAAAGAAACCGCGCAAAAAAGAAAATGCAAAAGGCAACATGCGATCCTGTTTTGGCTTGTCATGTCAGCAATATATATTCCCCAAACCCCCCCACCCCCACCTCCTTAATAGCAGCTTGGCCGTACTCTACGAACATCTAGGCAACCAGACAAGGGCACCACCTAGCTGGGAGCTGGTTCTTTCTTTTTGTCTTTATGGAATTTATAAAAGCTTATTTATGAATTCTAACTGTATCAAATGATAGCTATGTAATTTTAGAAAAAAGATTAAAAGCTTGATGGAAACCTGAATGCTATATCGCTTGAAATCCCATTTCTGATGAATTTCATATTCAATAATTTCAAGACACATATTCATACATGACTAAGTAATTGCATCGCTACACAATTTTTTCTTTCAAGTTTGATGACATTGCATAAGTGATGTGAGTCATGTGACATATTTTTTGTACTTCAGTGCTATGTCACTTAGAAGTACAATGCACTTGTCAAACCATCACCTTAAAGAACTTCTTTCTCTGTGCGAAAACATAAGAAAATGATTTCCTGTATCATAAGTAAGTAGTACATGTATGTGTGCCTACGAGGAAGGAAGTATGCTGAAATTATCAATCACATTTAGTCTGCCTTATAAAAACTTTTCCTTTGCAGGTTATTTGTAGACTATTGACTCCAAATGTTAGCCTATTAAAATTCATACAGAAACATTTAAAACAAATATATCTGGGGCAACTTTGACTGGCAACACTATTCCCAGATGTTGAACTGTCTTCACTTTCAAGATAAAATCTCCATAAATTTGAACACTTGAAAGTGACCAATTGATATTGTACATTCTACCACAGTTGCAGGAAAAAATAATGTCCTTTAACCTTGTATTATCTGACAGCCGTTCCAATTTGCTATATTTGAAGTTGCAAGTTTGTTTAACATTTCATGACTGTACTAGAGCTCCCATCCTTCACTCACTGCCTCTCAAAGAGACGTATTCTATTGGCTGAAGTTGAGAGCTCAACACAAAATTGGTGGAATTCTTTTAAGTCTTTTAGTCAAAACCACGTAATAAGCATCTGGTTTGACAAATATATATTATTTTTCAAGATTTGGATGTCACTTTATAAAACTGTCAAGAGCAGAATGAAGATCATGTCATCATGGCGATTGAGCTGGAAACTGTTTATGTTTATCTTGATAACATTAAAATTAGTCATACACATTGTCTGTATAGTCTACATATCCCATAAATATTGGACACATTACTTTAGCAGGTTTGATGTTGAATCTGCTTTGTCTTAATTGGCCATTATGAGATATGACCCACAAATACCCAGAGATCCTCAATTTTTAATCCATGCTACGTAAACCTCTGATTGTATAGCAACTTCAAACAAACGGCTTAAACTATCTTTGGTAATGGAATTTTTATAAAAATTATTATCCAACTATAATGTTGAGAGCGTGGTGGCCAATTGGCTAAGGCATCGGACTTGTGATCCAAGGATTACTGGTTTGATTCCTGCCTAGTTCATTACATTGTGTCCTTGGGCAAGATGCTTTATCTCACATGCCTCTCTCCACCCAGGGGTTAAATGGGTACCTGTGAGGTAACTTGTCATTGGGCGCAGTATATAACTGCTGCCGATCGGAGGGATTGTCTCTGGGACATGTTATCATTGACCAGGTGTTATGTAACAACTGTAAAGGGCTTTGAGACCTATCGCTGGTATACAGCGCTATATAAAAAAAAAAATCAAATATTATTATTATTATAATGGTGAACTTTTCAGGTCAACGCAATGGAAAGCTCCGGAGCGATAGGAGTGTTAGTTTACGCAGAGTCAGGCCACCCGGTGGATGATATGAACTGTGTGGATGATGAGTGCTTCACCCCACCTAGCATTCCCGCCAGTATGATACCATGGGACAAGGAACTATTGGACAGGTAGGGTCGTAATTTAAACAACTTCTTTGAAAAAGGTTCTCAAAATATTCAACTGGCAGTTGCTCATTGTGTAAGAAAATTGGGTGTGGAAAAGTTGGTCCGTCAGTCAGTCGGTCAGTCAGGGACAATGCCTTTACTTCTACAGGTACCATCATATCTCATTTAACCAATGAGATTGTGTTTTTTTTTTTTTTTTTGGTGTTCCTTGCCAGAGGCATTTAAGGAATCTGTGGAGATAGTAATAGCATTTGTGTCTGCTAAGGTGTATGTGTATGTTGTTTCATCTTATTAAGTACAAGAACAAGATCATATCCTGTGAAGGTCAAAATAGGTCAAAGTCTGAAAACTTTGTAAATTCCTAACTCATCCACTAAATCAATTCAGTTACTTAAAAAAAGTTGATAATCTTGTGTTGGGTGATTTAAACAAACTCAAGTGGCCCTTGTCAGTTTTCACCCTCACGCTGAGCTTCAAGGGGTCAACAGGTTATCCCAGATGGTCTTAGAATTGGCCTTATTCTCTGTGATTTATACTAGATGACTTTGGCTTTGGCAGTAGGTTGTAAAAATATATCACAGTATATAAACAATGTCATGTAACTCTCATTCATTAATAAAAATTAATAAAGGGATGGTTCGTGACGGAGCTGATTTGCTAGCTCAAAATTGGTAAAGGGAAATGTCCATTTGCCCCTAAATCTATGTGTCTACATTTCACATAGGAAGACTGTTACTTACTGGATATTGAAACATTTTCGAATAAAAAATCTGTACTGTAAAATCCTTACCAGCGAATTAATTGGTTGATGGCCCACAAGGGAGTGTTGCAAATGAAAGCTGAAAATCTCTGTTTTTTTCTGGTTCTCACTTAATTCTTGGACAAAGTTAACTCACTTGCTCTACATTAGTCATTTTGATCAAATTATACGGCAAGGAATCACAAAGCCAACTGGCTGTCTGGTTAAATATATTTGTTTTTCTTTAACAAACCACAAAATTCTCAGAACTGAGATCATATCATGTCAAATGTAACTCAGAAAATGTGCTGGTATTTTCATATTCATGAAAGTACAGATTGAAGGTTTCCCCTCACCTTTCTTTTATATTTTTGTCTCGATATTTGAGAAAATATTCTATGAATTGCAATTTTGGCTGATGGTAAAAAGTACAGCTGGCAATCGTGTACAGTATGCAAAGGAAGTCATAAGAAGCCAACTTGTCTTTGACATCAGCGTACCTGTAATGCTGGAAGTACTGAAAAAGGGCAATTACAGTGCTGTAAATCTTTTCAGTAGACTCCATATTGTGAAGTTATGAATGAGGAGCTCACCAATAAAAAATAAAAAACAAAAACAGAAGAAAATAAAGAAAAACTGCTCTTTGACAGTTCAACTTTCAAAGTGTGTTAGACATTACCAATATTGATAGCATAGTTTCATTTATGCCCCTAAGCCATAAAGTATAAAGTTCATCTTTAATTATTTTACACTTATCTTTCCAAACCATAGACTATCACAAGGGGCTATCAACGTGACTTTTCAGACGACACCCAGCGACAATTTCTACTTTGCAGTCGATGCTCAAGGGCTCTTGTCCGAGTTTGGCTGGCTGCTATATCCGTCCTTCCAGTTTTTCAACTGGCAAGCCCAATGGTAAGTAGGTTACATAGTGAAAGAAGTATCCACTTTATAGTGAAGAATGCTCTTTTAATTCTTTTCGAATAAAGCATAATTTTTTTACAGGAGGGAAATCGCTGGAAAACAAGAAAGTATTCTAGGTATTTTTCAAAAGCTCCTTTTAATTACGAAGCCCAAAGATGAGATGTTTACTTGATCATGATCATAACGGCTATGCTCAGAACCTGCTGCAACTAGTGGAAAATATGAAAGGTTTCCTTAAAACAGCTGAATGTGTGACCATTTCCAGAGGGATGCTAATGTAAATGTTAAAACATGTTCATAAGACCTTGTAGAATTAGAGATCTATTGAGGGTGAATTCACACCACACAGGGAACAGATTCTCAGGCATACCCTGAAGGGTCACTTCAATAAGTCCCTCTCCTCATTAAGTTCAGGTTTTGCAAACCTGTTTTAGCTATTATTAAGGCTTTAGGTTAGACCGTGGTCATAACGAGATTACCCACAGAAGAATTCTTTTTGGAAGAAAGTACATCTTCAATAACATTATCATAGTTTGAGGATTAGAAATAAGGTACAAAATTGTGTTAGTTTACCAGATGTTGTTAAGAGTAAGTTGATGTTCTGGTCATATATCTATTATGATAATGTATTTAATAACTTGAATGTGAATAATACATTACAAATTAGTAAATCTCAGGCCTGTTGAGGGGGTGGGGGAGGGAGGGGGGTAAGGGTTCAGAGGTGGCTATAGCCCAGTAGCCTGGGGTCAATTAAAGGTTCAGCAGATATGGAGGGGCCAGGGAAGATATACGATAAAGAAAATTGTATTTTCATATGATACTTAATGTAACAGGAAGAGTGCATAAAAGGTGTTGCTTGACATAATTGTCCCTGGGGTCAGATGGGGTGGGGGAGGGGCTTTTGGCACCTCTGTGTACACTTGGATACATTGCTTAATATATTACCACCCCACATACTCTTTGGTGACAACCAACTTTTACAGCTTAGGACAGCTTAGATCAAAGTACAGATTGCTTGACATTTGAGCTGGTAAAATTATTTAAACTCTGTCCCTGGCTATATTATTAACCTAAAGAAGAGAAGTCTGTTAAAGCTGGCCAATATACTTTTAAAGTCTTCAACATTGCCCTAGAATTGCAGATCATTCAAAGAATGTGTTTCGTGTTTGTAAGATTCTTTCATCATATTTGTCTCATGTATAAATAAATGCAATATCTTAAAGAGGAACTGTTTGAGATTTTTTTGGTTCTGTTTATTTGTCTCATTGAAGGTTCAACTACCAAACTGATTTACTGGCTCGACTCTCCCAAGAGGCTCTGGTGATACCAGTCATTAATGGCTCCATTATGCAGGGTGACGCAGGTGTGGTCAGCACCGTCAAATTACCATCTATGGAAGGTGTGTTATATGTTTTACTGTTATATGTGTTATATGCTTACATTGATTATATGTGTTATGTGTTATATGTGTTATATATTTACATTGATTAAAAGAAAGCATACTTTGTATTGAACAAAACAGCTGGCTATGACCAAAGCAAATTTTGCAAAATAACCAATTTGATCAAGGTTTCACTTGTGGCAAAAACAAAACAATATAATATACTGTAATCCAGAGTATTTGCAATGTGGAAGATCTAATCGTGCAAAGATAGCCAATTCCATTATCTTGAATGTATTGAGTGTCCTCTGCACTTACCCATCTCTGTGAAACAATTGCATTCTCATCTCTATCGTGGGTATCCTCTCACCTCCTACTATTTTCATCTTGGGAGATGTAAATTTTTACCTCCTCTTACGTTAGTTGAATCCCTATGTTGGGAACATTCTTTTGACTACTATTCACAAAGTCAGAGGCTATATCTAACTAGGCCAAGGCATAGTCTTGGTTTAGTTTTCTTAAGCTTAGTAGACTCTCTTGAGACATTAAAGTCTTTTAATGATTCTAATGAAAAAAAACCTGAACAGATCATTTTCACCGATGTATTTTTGTGTCTTGGAGAGACATTCATTTGCAAGCAGAACATCCCAAACTCTGCTTTATGTATTTAAGTATGGGAAAGAAACATGCCAGTGTCTGAGGTGTAAACTGTGTTGTTTTTGTCTCGTGAGAGAAATTAATCCACCTTATTCCCCTGTTTCCCAATTACTGCCCCAGTCGTTGCCACTGGATACAAAAATCTGCTCGTTAACAACAAATTAGGAAGAAAAAAGAAGATTGTCATAATTAAAGTTCTTTTAATGGTTTCACATGATGTCATTTTCCCCTATTAGGCTATAAATAAACTTACAGACTTCTCATTAAGTACAGCAGACATTCGTAAAAAGAAGGCTTCATTTGATTTCAACTCCTTTGTTATTAGTTTATTGTTTCTGTACTTGTTTTATTCTGTTCTGACATTTTTGGGCATTCAATTTATGAATAAAAAGGCAAAAACACAAAAAAACAAAGGTATATGATAAAAGCAGCCCATCACTAGGAATATGATTTTTTGCTCTAAATGATTTCAGAGTTACTGAAGTACGACAAGTTTGAACTCGATGCCTCGTTGTCTTGTCCCGGAACCAGGGATGAAGAATGCCCTCCGTGGGACCATACGGTCCAACTGTATGTATGCTGCGACTCTGAGTCGCCCCTGTGTGGACAAGAACTAGGCAGATGGATTACTCCATTTAGGAGGTAGGGTGGAGAAACCTTTTTGATCTGGGGTATTCACTTACTGCGTAATTAATTGATATGCTTGTGATTTGTAGACACATGTGTTAAAATTGAAAGGAGACCTTTATTTTGAAATACTAGCTGAATTTGTAATTTATGGAGGGATCATTAAGCTCAAGTATTGACTTGCTAATATTTCCAAAGTTTTCCAAAGAAGACCATGAACATGTTTGTTGTGTATTATAGAACTTTTAAGATATGCATTTGTCATCAGAGCCATTGGTCTTGTAGTGAAATAAATAGAACATGTATCTGTCATTATGAACTCAGTAAGTATTTCCTCTGACCCAAAATTGTATATATGCAAATAAGGAAAGGCTTCAGTACATGAACTGTAATAGTGTAGTAGGCTACGATAAGGGTATTACAGTAGTTTTGAAATTTGTGACAGGCCAGCTATTCAACATGAATGTACATAGCAAACTAATGGCATACAGTATGTTTTATCATGTACTTACATTGTTGGAGGTATAACATTACAAACACAACCAGCTAACCTTACATGACACTGTTCATTTACTTGCATATATTGGTGGTTGTTTATTACCAACACAACCAGCTAACAGTACATTCTATGTCATGTACATGTATACCTGGAAGTGTTACTTACACAAGCAACAACCCACTAGCTCGCATTATATGTTGTGGCCTGTACTTCCATAGTTGGAGGTAGCACATTTTCAAAAACAACCAGCTGCAGTAACTTCATCTCTTTTCCTAATTTTAGGAGGATTGGGAGGTGGTTGACAGATGTGACAGCCCTCCTGCCTCTTCTCACGTCATCCACTTGTAACTTCACCATGAAAACAGTTCCTTGGGCTGCGGCATGGAAACCGTCTTTAAATTTACGATTCTCAAAGACCTCGACGGGAGTTAGTTCCAGTAAGTCTAACACATGATAACAGAAAAAGAATAAAGTAAGAACAATTACTGGATGCTCGAACTGACTGTGAATCCATTGTATCATACTTTGATACCATAAGCCAGATGTCAACTTTTCAATGCATACAGTATGTGATATCAAATTGACTTTAAAGGTGCTTTAAGTTTTGAAAGAAATTATTGGTATCTCAAATTAACAGAACCCTTTCTGAATTCCTGTATCACACCATGTGTGTCTGTTGGCATGGGTGCATGTGTCTGTTGGTATGGGTGCATGTGTCTGTTGGCATGTGTGCATGTGTCTGTTGGCATGGGTGCATGTGTCTGTTGGCATGGGTGCATGTGTCTGTTGGCATGGGTGCATGTGTCTGTTGGCATGGGTGCTTGTGTTATTGGCATGTGTGCATGTGCAATTAATGTGTGGCAGTTGGCTTTGGTGTTTGTGGTGTGCATGGTGTGTTTGTTGTCTTGGTTGCATGTGCTGTGTGTATGTCTTTGCTGGCATGGCTACATGTGGGGTGCATGTATGTTTGTTGTCATGGGTGCATGTATAGTGCATGCATGCTTGTTAGCAAGGGTGCACATGCAGTGTGTGTATGTTGTTGGCATTGGTGCATGCACAGTGCATGTGTGTTTGTTGGCATGGGTGCCTGTACAGTACATGCATGCTTGTTGTCATGGGTGCATGTACAGTGCATGCATGCTTGTTAGCAAGGGTGCACATGCAGTGTGTGTATGTGGTTGTTATTGGTGCATGCACAGTGCATGCATGTTTGTTGGCATGGGTGCATGTACAGTGCATGCATGCTTGTTAGCAAGGGTGCACATGCAGTGTGTGTATGTGGTTGGCATGTGTGCATGCACAGTGCATGTGTGTTTGTTGGCATGGGTGCCTGTACAGTGCATGCATGCTTGTTGTCATTGGTGCATATGCAGTGTGTGTATGTGGTTGGCATGCGTGCATGCACAGTGCATGTGTGTTTGTTGGCATGGGTGCCTGTACAGTGCATGCATGCTTGTTGTCATTGGTGCATATGCAGTGTGTGTATGTGGTTGGCATGTATGCATGCACAGTGCATGTGTGTTTGTTGGCATGGGTGCCTGTACAGTGCATGCATGCTTGTTGTCATTGGTGCATATGCAGTGTGTGTATGTGGTTGGCATGCGTGCAT
>JAIPMN010023013.1:5771-23270 GCA_020650975.1 Apostichopus californicus
TTCGAATCCCGGTGGAGGCTGGAAGTTTTTTCACTGTTCTTGATTTTCAACTCATTACGATTTTCAATTATTTATATATATATATATATATATATATATATTTTCATATATATAGATAACTTCTATACTACTATCTTTTCTTGTGATTCCATTTCCTTTGAACTATCACTCTGTCAATCTCAGTTTTAATTTTTCAATCGATTTCACTTTTCTTTGTTTTTTGACAATTAGTCCAAGATGTGGACGCTTTCACCAATAATTTTTTCTGTGAAGCTGTGAACTATGTAACATCGTCTGTTCTCGTCTTTTTCCGCAGCATCTTTGGTTCTTCTTCGCCATCCTCACGAAGAGCATGGCCCAGAATCTCATCCAGACAGAGATGCTGGCCGCTCCGCGACACAAGAGGTTCCAACCGAGCTTCGAGCAGGGAGTGACAACGCTGGTGCGGGTCCTGGGACCTCACATCTTACTAAAGTACAAAGAACATCATGAAGAAGCCAAAGTAGCAAATTTCCATCTGGCTCACTTTATCAAGGTAAGATATCAATTTCAGTTTTGAATTTCAAATTTATTTCTCATATATTTTTACAAGATAAATACAATATAAACATTACAGTAGGAAGGTTAACATATAAAGGACACTAGAAAAACAGCAAGCTAGTGACCAAGAGAGTGATGCATGTGGAATGGTTATACCACCCCATCCCCCCCCCCCCTCCCCAACAAGCTACCACTCAGGTCATCAGGATGAGGGTATTCCTATCACATAAGTCAACAAAATGTAAAATAGAAGAAAAAAACAAAGTAAAATGTATTGTCAATTATTCAATTATTGTCCTTTAACTTGGTGGCAGCGGTGGGATGTATTGCACTATCAAGATTGACACCTGCAGGGATCACTGTAATTGCCAATTTTAATTAATGTTGTAACAATTTTAATTAATGTTGTAACATGTAATGCGTACAGTCACCCATCTTGGAAAAAAGAAGGAAAAAAAAAATTAATTTCAAAATGGGAAATTTAGTACTCAAGTAACAGTCGGGGTAAGAGTATTCTGGACAAAAGAAATTTTCTGGTATGGTTGACCAACTTGCAATTTGGTTTTCCTACAGAATTATTGCAAAAAAGGTTTTTTGACTGGGAAATCATCATTGATAATATCTGTGGTCCCATACTAAAAAATTTTATCACCTCAAAACTACCAGAAAATCTGTTAAAGAAACTTTGGTTTGTTTGGAAACGATTGTTACTCTTTAAGTTTCTGTTTCACCCATCTCCTATTATTCGATTTATGCTTTTTGATTTTTTTTTTCTTTTTTTCCCCTCAGAACTGCTTCACGTACATGGATCGTGGTTTTGTCTTCCGGCTCATCAACTGCTACCTAGAAAGCTTTCAGGATATAGAACACAAGGTAAGAGAGATTGTCAATCTTACTTGCTTTTTCACACACCAGCCCCACCCCACACCCCACCCCCTACCCTGCTCCACCACCAAGTATCCCATACATAGTCAAGAAAATGATCACCACCATTTCGAAGTTCATCTCATTTTTAATAGCGGCACAAATCATTTTGCTCCTGTTAAATGTGAGAGGAGTCCTCTGCTTTCGATGGAAAAATCGTTGTAGATTAACACCATCGTCTCTCAAAAGTAGTGTCGTTTGGCCAATTTTACGGTGCTGCGTACAATATAGAACGATATTTTGATGCCAGTTTTACAAAACGAGAACATACCTTTGGAACTGATGGAACAGGGCACATGCTTAAATGGTTGTCCGAGATGACCATTTCTGTTCGGACAACCAAAATCAGCTTTGTCATAAATTCAGATTGCATTGTAACTAAATGCTCCCGGGCACAAGTAAATTGATAACTTGATACATCCCTCCATCACTTTGGAGAAACTGAAAAAAAATAGTGGTAGTACCTATGATCCACAGAAAGGGAAGTTTTACTGATCCAAAGCTGGTGTTTTATTCACCAAACCTACATATCTAACACAGATAGAGTCTCAAATAAGCTACTGTAAGCCTTCCTGATCCTTGGATCACTAAACTAAATTATCTCTCCTACAGTGTACAAATTGGTCGTTTCTTTGTCATTTTAATAGATTTTATCCGCAGAACTAACCATGCTTTTACAAATAACCAAAATGTAAAAATTCAGTTTTGGCATACAGAAGTAAAAAAAAAAATCATTCCCGACTGTAAGATATTGAGAATCATTCCATTTGCTGAGATACAACAAGAGTTCTTCAATTTCTTTTATTTTTTATACTGAAGAGGTTTCATGCAATATATACTCTTTGATATTTTCATAGGGACAAAATGCATCCTACATAACACCTTTGTGTTTTGCTATGAAACTAACATCTTTCATCATTACCTTATAGTAATAACTTCCATAAATCTGCTATCATAATTTGGTAGCTTGACACTTTGACGGTCTTTTAGAAGTTTTATTTTAATTTTGTTCGATATTTAACAATGGATTCAATTTTTTTTCCTTTACAGCCTCTTTACGAGATGAAATTTGAAATGATCCGAGTGGTATGTCGCCACGAACATTACATCGCCCTCAACTTGCCACTCCAGAAGAAAGGACAAGTCAAACACCAGTTGAAGAGTGAGTGTCTTTAACTTTTTGTCTTTTCTTTGTCTTTGGTGTCTCCAAACCTTTTATCTTTGTCTTTCATCGAGATGGATCTTGAGAATTGTCTTCTTTTTGCTTGATTCGTGTCTTCAAATCAGAATATTCTGTATGTCTAAATGTCTTGCTCAGGTTGTCTTTAGATGTCATAACTCTGTTTGTTTTGAATATTCAGAGATGTGGTACTGAATATTAATGCGCTAAAGATTTTTATTTTCATTAAATATTTTATTTTATTTTTATTTTATTTTTATTTGTTATAAATGTCTTTATTTGTCCTGTTTATAAGAAGTCCCACCACCATCAATCCATACATCCAGACCCAGGGTCTCCTGTTGCATTATTTTTCACAACATTCCTAGGTTTGATTCTTTCCAAAAATACCTCGGAGTTATATAAAATGTTTTCTATGTGTCTTACAGTTTGTACTGCTTACAAGAAACACTCTATCACCATGTGATATTTGGGCACTCTGTTTGTACAGTTCACATAATCTCTTTGCTTCCCTCCCTGAAGTAAAAGTCAAGAGTTTTGAAAATTCTCCGAGCAATTAATTAATGCCGAGATGTAAAAATATGTCTGGCCAACAAAAATGTTGAGAATCTTATGAAGTTGAATACTCACTCCTTCATTGAACCTACAATTGATGCCAAAAAAAAACAGAAAATCGAATTTTGAGAGTGTCTAAGCTGCATCAAGTAGAATTTCATATTGGGTGATTCTCCACAGTTTTTGGGAAAATAGAGCAATATTCGAATATTGAGTAGTGAAACTGATATATGCCTAAAGTACAAGTGTTGGCCACTATGTCATCCATTTGATGCGATATTCATCCACCATGGAACACTTACTGTTAAAATTGCACAAGTGATTCTTACCCAACATATACCTCATATTCCTATGATATTCGCTTTGATATACCTGTCGTTACATTTACAGCGGTTGGCTGGTGAAATAACTATTCCGGTCAGATCTGCTAGATATATAGCAGATTTCACAAAATTCTTTTTATTTTTTGATTTTTTTTTTTTGATTTTTTTTGATTTTATTTCTTTTTTCCTCCATTCCTTGTATCATTTATTTATTATTTATATATTTTCTCAAGATTTTCATGATCTCTTTCCCTTTTTTGTTTTAACTTTCAATAAAAAGAAAAAGATAAAGATAAAGAAAGAGACAAAAGTACAAGCAAGAGTAAGTTTTAAGCTCGGCATGCAACAACCTAATCCACTTTAGATGATATTTATGGATGTCTCTGTCTCGGGGTTTAGACCATCGACTTAATATTATTATCCGTTCACGCCAGATTGATGTTGTTTTTGCGGGAATAAGTTGTTCGTCCGATGTGGCTAATACCACTAACGAATCTTAACTTGGGTTTGATCTGATTTTGCCGTGTTTTTTTTGTTGTCTGAACGCCGTCCCCATATCATTGATGAAAATATTTACTCATGTTGATATCGTCTGCATTAGCTTTCCTTAAACACAAAGAAATAAGAACCATTTGGTTCCATTTACTGCAGACCAATTGTGATCTCTCTTTAGAATTAGACAGCCAAATTACAGCCAAAAATGTTACACCCGGAACAATTTTGTTTTTTAAAACAGTGAGGTTTTTTTTTTAGGAGAATTCCGGAACAAACTATTAGCCATTCACAGATGACTAAAATTGATCAGAAAATCAAGATTAAATAATGTTCATCAGTAGAAATCATAAATAAACTCGAACAATTTTATTGTCACTAGGATAACAAAATGTTTTAATAGCAGTTTTAATAACACGGGATGTAGAAATTCAAAATGATTGCTGTTGGGAGATTTCGGCTATGTTCCAAAGATGTAGAAAGGAGAGAGGAAGGGGGGGCAAGGCAGGCATTGGGGGAGGGGTTTAGGGCATAGATTATGGGATAAGGACTTGAATAATAAGTAACAATAAGATGATTTTTTTACGTTATTGTTCTCACCGTTGTCTAAAACAATGTATCGTATTGTTGTTTCGTCTGTTATCGTGTGTTAATGTAGGAGGGTAATTAAATGTCGGTGGTAGTGTCACGTAACCCCTGGAGACTAACCCACCTTTATAATACATTTATCTCTTTGTCTGTCTCTTGTAACAGCTACTCCTTCTCCCTGTAACATCTATTCCATTACTTCTAGTGGTAGGTATCATCTCTGTCCTCTTGTTGCATACCTGCTCAGATACTCCACATCTCTCACATCGACTGTCTTCAAAATGTCTAACTTGTGAAATTGTTAATTGATCGTACCGCTATCTCATGTCTTCAAAATGAATAACTTTGTTTCTTTCAAATGGATCGTAATGAACAGTTGTGAAGGTGTCTCTCCTAAGGGCTAAAGAGGGGGGGAAAATGAGAATCTTTGGGAAATTGTCAGTTTTTGAAACGATCGTTAAGGAGTTTATCATGGTTAACTGGACACATTTGATTTTTATGGCAAAATAATAGTACAAGTTTTGTTTATTTTAATGTCTAGAGTAAAAAATACATTAGCCATTTCTTTCAAAATTGTGAGAGAAGTGCTGAAGAAATGTTATTAGCACTTCCCACATAAACAACACCACTTGGATAAATATTATATTGACTCTTCAGTTGTGTAAATATTTGTAAAAAGTGCAGGAAAAGAATTGATTTTAACAAATTTATCTTCCTTCTGAAAGTCAAACTTAAAAAAATGAAAATGAACCAGATTTTTGTATCCTTCTGTAAATTTGGTAGACTTCATTAGCTTCATTTAGAACATAAAATTTGTTGAAAATAAACTCTTTAAGGTCAGTTTCTTCAACAACAACCAAAGTCTGAAAAGTCAGAATAGATGAGCTGGTACTGTTTCTATTTGAACATTTCACAAGTTAGACATGGTTTGCTTTCATCATCACAGATTACTTGTCTTGGTGGAATTTTTTCTTTTCAGTTGAATGTTTAACATTTTACTTTTCTGTTAGTTTGTGTTGAAGTATACTTCTTCCTACTTAAAGATTCAAAAAAATCATGGGTACAATTTGTCCCTATGTTTCTTCATACTGTTCTGTTAATGCATCTGGTAGAAGGTTTTCAAAGTACTACGGACACCGAGTCTATTCGCCCAATATTCAGTACATTCGTTGTGTGTGTGATAATCTCGTTCAAAATCTGACGAAATTTTTCAAAAAGCTCTTTTCGTTTCCAAGATATACACGTTGAAGTTGTTGGAAAATCTGGGAGACTTGTTAAACATGTGCAAACTATGATGTGGAGTGCTGCACTCATCAAAATTTCTTATTTTGGTCCATAATATGTTAACCACTTATTACAAGCCCACATATTTCATTGGATAACGTGACATTTCTCTTGTCAAAGAAGACAAAATATTACAAAAAAATGCCTTAGGCCACAAATCTGTGTTCAGTGTCCTTGAAATGAAGACTGTGAAAACAGAGGGATAACAGAAAATTTGGCAGTCACTCCCTGTTACATCATCAATGTGCATAATTAGGTAATGTTTATTTAAATAAAACTAGAATTAAGCAAAGATTTAAAAAAAATGGTCAATTTTTGATGGATTTTGATAAGAGTTGTAGCTATTTTAATGATTTCTATTACCTATTAGAGTGATTAGGACAATGTTGTTCATAGGTGTCCGTAGAACTTTCAATAATGAAAATTTTCAACAATGCTTTTGCCTATGGTAGAATAATTTTTTTTGGTAGATGAAATATTAATGCTCACATTTCTTTCATGACTTGCTTAAAGAAAGTAGTTTATTTGCTTAATTAATAACATTGGTGATGCTAATATTGCTGGGAAGTTTTTGCCATTTTTTTTTATAAATTATCATTTTTTGCTGCATTCATTTGATTGCATCACTAGGCACTACTCTGTGCTAAGATTCACTTGCAGTTCTATAAAGAAGGAGTCACATGACCAGGTTTCAGATGAAAAGTGCTGCTGGTTTGGTACTTCAAAGTAGTCTGAACCAAGGGTGTATGTAGCAAGTTTAAGTCATATAATAGTTTGAGACTGAAATGTCGAGGAGGGGATGGATGGAAAGTCAATTTCACAAAGCAATAAATTTCAGTAATATAATTGTGGATGGGGGGGGGGAGGGATAATATGGTGAGTCAAATTATTTTGAAGTGTGGTAAAGTTAGCCAAAGTTTCAGGGATTGTGGGTGGGTCATCTCCTCCCCCAGCCACCCTTGGCTAAGTGTCTCCCACCAACCCGTGGCGTCCGTCAATGTTTTGTCGTAAGTTGCATAGTAGGGTTAGTAGCCTAACCAGAAATCCAACCATGCACCCCTATTTGCATCTGATCATCTGCTAACCTTGCCAACTAATGACTTGTTCTCTTAACAGCTTACACAGGTCATTCTCGGCGATATGGTATGCATAGATACGAATTCTTGTCAAAGCCATCACAAGTTGTATCCCTCCATCGTAACTGTCTCTATTTGTTTGCTATATAACTCCTATATCTACAACGTTTTGTTTATGTTTATGTGCCTTGTGCTTTCATGGATACTGTATGCTCCCTTTGTAATTTTGATAGGGGTAGACAGAGGTATAGAAGGAGGGGGAGAAAGGAGTGAGGAGGGGGAGGGAGGAAGGAAGGAAATGGAGGTGAATGACCATCACATTTTCATGTTGTTATTTTGTTCTTTCATGGATATCTTGTGTTTTCCTGCGTATTCTTGAAAGTTGATGGCTTTAGATGGATCAACAGAAAGGAATCGGTGGGGTGGGGGGGGGGGTCGATGAGGGTGGACGTGGGTGGGTAATGTCTTTGGCAATTTGCTTCATGTTTTCTTGGGCTGTTACCCATTCTTTGTACTACCTGTGACTTCTTGCTGGGTTAGATGAAGCCAGCTGGAGCTAGGGTGGGGGGGTTGTAGTGAATGAATGAGTTTAAATGATTCCTGCTTGTTTTCGTATCTGTGTCCTCTTGTTCAATCACTGTCATATTGTTTATAAATCCCTTTGATGGCTTCTCTAATTCCCTCGTTCGTTATTCCGGACAACACGTTACATTTCGTGTCATCGTTATGCCGTTCCAATGCCTAAAAGCTTATCATTGTTTCTGTCTGTATTTAGTGTCAACGAAGTCTCCTAAAACATGTAAAAACTTCCGAGCTAAACACATACCGCAATCTATCGTTTGATCTGTAAGTGACAGAATATGTTGGACAGTTGTCTGAGCAAAGGAAGGAGTTGGGGTGTTCGGATTTGGGGGGAGGGGGGGGTGAAGAATGCATGGACCATGAATTTGCAAGATGTTGGTAAATAATGGAATAAGGAGAGCTAGATATATAAGAATCTAGTTATAGGCCTAACATGATTATAGGTGACACCCTTTCATATATATATATATATTTATCAGACACATTGGCTAATGGCATCTCCTTTCTGTCTAACCACTTACTAAATTTTATTATAATCTGATCTAATTTGAATATTGCACCAAACAATTACCTTCCCTTCACGTTGTGGTCTACCAACCAACCTCTTTGATTGTGAATTTTGTTCTTCTGTCTAACTGTGTGCGTGTGTGTGTGTGTTGGCATACACGATAATCACTTAAAACCAACGAAGCTTACATTATTTGATGTGGAAAGGAAGCAAAAAAACGAAACAAAATTTTATGAACCTTATCATAATCAATATTGACCCAGATATGACACAGCATGGTCTGTTCAACTAAGCAACAAATAATGACCCAATATTATTCATTGGAGGGTGATGGTAAAACTAGGTCAAGATGGTAAAACTTGGTCAAGATGGTAAAACTAGGTCAAGATGAATCGAAACTGTGTCTTCATTCATTATTCTAAGAACCAGTTCTTAGCAATAAAAATCATCCAATAATTCATAAAATCGTAATTATATAATGATCGCCACTGTCGACTTGCGTAGTCTCCATGAGACAAAACCTATTGTCATGAAGGTTAACTTTCAGTCTTGGACAAGCAAATTCGTCGGACATTTAGATTTTCAAGACCACGTATATGCTGTCTGCATGTTGTTACAAGCATGGTGTTCGCTGTTTTGCCTCCGAGAAATTGTCGCCAAAAGAAGTTTATCCGCAGAATAAGCTTCTGACGGTAAAATGTATCGATGCCACGTCGTAAGCAAATGATCCCTACAAGAGCATTAACCAGAAAGTCAATTAGCGTTGGTGTTATATAAGTGCAGTCGTGCTTTGCTCTCAGCATGACCCAAATACAGATTAATAAGATTTCAGCAAGAAATATGGGAGATGCAGTAAAATTTGTCTTGGGGTTTAATATTATGAATTGTAAAAAAACAAATTATATAAAAAATTAAAAAAACCTGCTCACAATAGGAGTTGGTTGGATAAATCAATTTAAAATCCAAAACAATACTTTTGGGGGCTTTCATATTGCTTGGTTAAAAATATCTGTGCTAAGAAGAGCTGCATTTAAAGGTCCCTATAAGTTGAGTAAGCAGGGAATCTGGCATAGGGGTAGAAGGAAGGGGGGGGGGTGTTGTTGTCTACCCAAATATAATTGAAGCTACTGCCAGAACTAGATGTGCAAAAACCAATCCTCCTTGGTTTTTCTTTTTTCTTTGTTAAATGAATTTATACATAAAAGTTTGTGTTTCTTGTTCTGGTATTTACATGTTGGTTTGTATCAGTTGATCATTTTATTTTTAATTAATATTTCATGGTTATTATTATGATGTTTATCACTAATACCTTTTCTTTTGTTTCATTGTATAAGAATAAGTCTACTTTATAGGTTAATATGACAACAACATACTCTACAAGTATCTTGATCATCAAGCTATGTTATATTCCTCCATATTTCTGATATCATAAAGCTTTATGTTTTCAAGAAAACTCTTCTTTTTTATTGTAAAATTTTATTTTGTTTTATTTATTTATTTTATCAATTGCTATAGTTTTCAAGATATATCATTGTGTGTCATCCAATCCCCTTGCTTATTAAGTTCATTTCTGAAAAATATTCATTTCTGTAAAATATTCATTTCTGAAAAATATCTATCCCATCTGAATCATACGAGTATTAACCGCGAAACATATACCGCAGGTTCCGTAGCACCTTAACAAAACCAAACTGTTGTTCTTTGGGGTTTTTCGTTTTTGTTACTAATGTTATTAGGTAAATATGCAAATTCAGACTGGAATCTGCTTTCCCTAAGTGAGCCTTTTTATACAAAACAAAAAAAATAGAAAAATGGTAAATCATATTTCAAGACCTGTAGGAGCTTGTGGTCTACAGTGAATTGTAACGACTTGCCTCGACGTCTTTCTGAGAGTGAAATGTCGTCGTAGTAGTATTAGTGGATGACTGTGTCTTGAACGAAATCAAATTCCACGGTTTTAAAAATGTTCTTCTTTATTCCAAGAGAGTAAATCGTGCAGGTGATTCTAATATCAATGTTCAGTAGGTGTCCAGCTTTATTCCAAGAGAGTAAATAGTGCAAGTGATTCTAATATCAATGTTCAGTAGGTGTCCAGCTTTATTCCAAGAGAGTAAATCGTGCAAGTGATTCGAATATCAATGTTCAGTAGGTGTCCAGCTACAGTAAGGTGGTGGGATTTGGGAGGGAATATGTGTGTGTGGGGATGAGGGGAGGAAGACCAGAATGCTAACCTCTTCGCATACCAAGATAAATAACCTTAGTTAAAGATTTCTGACCATTTCTAATACCAAATCAGAGTGACTTATTGTCCCCACCCCCCCTCCCCTTCTCCTCACCGACTTTTAGATACTAAATAGCCTTGCCGAGGTCTACTCGTTTTTTACGTAAACATAGTTAAGCATGCTAAGATATTTTGGTACTAATGAGATCTATAATAGAGCTAACTGAATGCTTGAAAGTAGCGGCCATTTTGCTTGTTGTTAGGATCCACACCAGACATTCAGCTTCATTACATGTTCTTTTTTTTTCCCCCTCTTGTTTCGTACTGTGCCTTTGCCTGCTTTTTCTACTGTTTGGCTTCCGTGAACGTTTGTTGTCATAAAAAAAAACCAGTCCCGCTTCGTTATGGAAAAGATCAGTTAAAAGGTTGGTTTTCATGCCTCGTTTTGCTTTCATTTTCTTTTCGAATCATCCAAAGTTCTCTTTTACTGATGTACAACTTTTCTCGCCATAAATGGGCGTGTTTTTTTTTGTAGGCTACGATGTTTGTGAGAACAAAACATGGGCTGACATCCTGCTTGCTTTTCAGCCCCCCGTGCCATCAAAATAGTGGATATTAGGTGCTTCAAGCAATTTTGGCATTCATGTTTTATAATTAAAGAGGGAGGGTTCTTCAAGTTTTTGCTAACATTTGCTCTGCAAAAGCATCAAAGTTGCCTCATTACTCATAAAAATTCAATCACAAAAAAAAATAAAAAAATAAATAAAAAAATAACAACTATTTGAAATCCTCAATTTTACAACCAACAGTGTGACACTTTTGAGAGAGTCATCATGTTGTTGTGACACAATTGACTACGAACCAAAATAATACATCCCTGTTTCTTTAAAAGGAAAGACAAGATATTGTATGTTCTTGCATGTTCCAACTCCCAGTTTCATGTTTGTCTAAAACTAGAAAATGAAAAAAAATATATAAAAAATTATCATTTTTTTTTATTTTTTAATTAAATTGATAAATTTAAAAAAAATAAAAATAATTTTACTGCTAGAGTTAAATTGTATGAGTAGGTTTTTGTAGTTATTTCTAGCAATGCTTGTTTTAAGCTTGATATAAATAAAAAACTACCAAAGATTGTTTAATATTAAAAGCATGTCGTCCGTAGTCTGGATCCGCCAGATTTTGATGGCCTTAAAGTAGCGATAAATGATTGCATTTGGCATGTTCTCTAGATCTTGGTCTTGTGTAGAGATGCCTTAATTAATAATAATTAATTAAGCGACTGTGATGAATATTATCAAATATGAACAAGTTGCTGAACTCTCCTCCCTAACCCTTGCAAGCATATCCTTTAATATATACTACCATTAAGTGGAAACCTGTAACTTGATGGGACCTTAAAAAAACACAATTTAAATTTTTAACCGCCGTTTTGTTTTCTCTTTTTTTACCCTTAACCTTCCCATTAAAATAAGCAGGCTTTTGCCTGCTTTTCACAACCATTTTCTCACAATTATTCAAGAATTATGTATCAATATCAGACTCATGATAGTGAAAGAGGACAGTTTTGGGTGAAATGCAGAGTGTATGTTCATACATCTATTATTTGTTGACTTCCTCGGTACAAACGCAGACATCAAGTATGATTACACATTGACTGAAGAATTCTGCAGGGAACACTTCCTGGCCGGGTTAGTCTTACGAGAGGTAGGCTTTGCCCTACACGATGTCACAGAAGTACGTCAGTACGGAATCAGAGTCCTGAGAAACCTATTGGCGAAGCATAGCTTTGATGACAGATATACCTCAAAGGTGAGTCTTTAAAAACTAGAAGACCAAAAAAGAATTTAAAAAAATTATATATTAAAAGTATCTTATTGGATCTTTGAAGTTCTTATAACATCTGGTTTTGTTATGCTCATTAATATTGTACTCTCTCAACAGATTTATCAAAGTTATACTGGTAATCATATGGGCACACAAACACTTCACTAAGTTGCTATTTATTCAATCACTTAAATTAGTACATTTATACAGTCTCAAAATGATACAAATGTCTCTGAGAGAAAAGAAAAAAACAATAGGCGGTCACTACTGACATGCCTTCTGAATGTTTCTGTTTCTTAGCGAAACAGTTTTTGGGTCTTCATATAATGGCTCAAGTCTACATTCAAGGGCCAACAGTATGACTGTTGGCAGTATTTATGTCATGCCTAGTTAAGAAGAACGGTTCCCACCTCCCTTCGTATCCACCTCACACCCCACCGCCCAGCTCTTCTCCCCTCTCTTTTAAAGGCATTGAAGACTCGCCCAAAACTGCGTGCCGCGCTCTGAAGAAGTTAACTTTCCTTTGCTTGCAAGTGAAGTTTCTGCTTGTCGCTACAAAATGCAGACAGTAATGAAACGTGATACCTTGTTATCTTTAGCCGGACCTGAGATGTTCATCGCTGTATTGTTTGTACACTGTGCTGAGGGTATTGACCGCAGCTGTATGTACTGACTGTACACTAGTGTCTTATTACCGACGGTAGCAAGCTGTGTGTGTATTTTCTGGGATCGATGGTGGTGTCTAACACTTCTGTTACACCTTCTTCGAAACTAGGTCAGATTACCGGCATTAGACGTTTCTTTTTGCGCGAGTCTTCACACCCTTTATGCATGTTCAAAAACCTGAGCCAGATCAGAAACACTTCAAGTCAGTAAAACATTGTCTTTTTAACTTTAAAATTCAGATAGATTTTTAATCCATTGTTGATTGGTTTCCATAGCAACACCAGCAGAGGATAGCCGCCCTCTACTTACCCTTCCTCTCCATCATGCTGGGCAACGTGAGCCGCTTCACTCGAGACGGGCAGCCACCTCTCGGCCCATCGCTCTCAGTCGTAGAGGGAGACGGAGACTTGGACCGCAACCGGCTGGGGTCAGATAGGGGTCACGAACGGTCCAATAGCATCGGGCGTAAGAGTGCCTCTCTGCAGCGGGATTCCAACGTACTAGATATAATAGCTGGAAGAGGTAAGCTATAACGAAAGGTTGCAGAAGTTGGTGTAAATCAAATTAAAATAAAATAGGGATGTGATGAATGACATCATAGGTGTACTCTAAATGGCTGTATATGATCTGTTAGGTACAAGGGGATGGTAGGGGTTAACATTGTTAATTTAACAACTTGAAGATAAACATGTTCAGAGTAGTTTAATGTGAACATTAATGTAAGGAAATCTGCAAGCAGAAAAATGGAAAATAGAGGTTAAAGTTCTCTTTTTAACCACAAAATTTTCACAATGGTAGTATTTTGAAAAATATTTAAGCTTTCTTTGTATGAAGCAAGAACAACCAGATTTAACCAAACCTATTTACATACAAATCACAGATTTACTGGTGGCATGAAGTTTGGCTTGCATTTTTTTGACAGTCAGCTGTTTTGATTCGATAGATGTTTTACTGTCTTTGTTGACGAATGCTAGTTTACATTGTACTATTTAAATATGCTGATAAGTGTTAAATATGCAAAAAGTTCCTATTGAATATGCATGACTTATTATTGCAGTGAAGTGTGATGGCACAGAAGTGAGCATGTTTTTGGAATACTTCTAATCTTGCTGTGAACCTTAGCATTTTTTTTTTCTATTATCGTCATAGAATGTTTATTTTGTCATCTCTTAATGTTTGTACCTTTTCTTACCTTGCAATTGTGGACAGATATTTTTCCAACCCCCCTCCCCCTCCCCCAATGTTCTTTCACCAACAGTGGTACATATTCAAATTATATAGATAAATCATTTCTCTCATATGGAACATATTTGGATATTTTCCTATTATTATACATAATGATATAATTCATAAAATACAATCAACAATTTTACAGACAGATAAAATCACCCATAGCATTTACATTATCCATCTGCCTGGATATGTTCAAATCGTGATTAAGAGATAAACGACCAAAGGAAGCAACAAGATTATTTCATAAATTTCACAAAATAAAAATGTTTCCATTCCTATATATGAAATCCATTCATCTCAAGAATTAGCAATCTTCTTTGCATGAGTTGCACCTTCAGTGGGGACTTTATTAGTTAGGTTGCACTTTATATCTGCACTCTGATTGGTCGGATAATTTTTGAATCACTTTTCATTTGGGGGCTTTTCTTAGAAGCATTGTTAATTAGGTATCAGAAAGTATGAAGTTAAAAGCAATTGTAACAGATTGGAGTATCTGCAGTTTAATCCTTCATTTGCTCATTTTTTGGTGAATAATTATGAAGAAGATTTTTGGTAAAAGCCAAAAAAAGAACTAAATACTGGACACAAAAAAGTGTAGAATTAGGTTGAAGTGAATTGCCTGTTTAACCAAAGGGTTTTTGAACCATGAGTGGCGGTGCCTGTTGTAATAATAAAGGTGAGATAATATGACTGTGCACCAATTGTTGATTTACCTTTTACAGCGCCCTCAGTTCATGTTGGGTTAGATGCTCTAGATTTGAGACATTCTGTCCTGGATGGCCATGTACAACGAAGGCACGGTACTGCTATGTCCTCAAAGATCCTTGCTTTGTTTTTTCAACCATCATCAAAACAAAACCCAAACTTTGTTTGTTTGCACCTTCTAAAACGAAAAGGACAAAAGTCCACATTTTTTTATATTTTTCTATCGTCAGCATTTTACCATTAGCTGTTTCGTCATACTGTTACCCTACACTTTATAGTCTTTTTCACACTTCCAACCATGCACCAAATATAGTCCTAAGTTGTAGAAATTATAGCTGTTTGCCTATAAAGTAGGAGAAAATTTGTGAAATGATCATCACATTTATAATCCACCAAAATTTCATGTATCTTTAACTTTGCTTCAGTCACATTCCTGTTAA
Organism: Apostichopus californicus; assembly: GCA_020650975.1. NCBI lineage: Eukaryota > Metazoa > Echinodermata > Holothuroidea > Aspidochirotida > Stichopodidae > Apostichopus > Apostichopus californicus. The sequence goes on from JAIPMN010023013.1 coordinate 20,916, forward strand.
TTCTACACATTGCACCTCAAAACTAGCTTCATTTTGCACTCCCGTTAGCTTCCTCTTCAAATACCCCACCCCCCCCTTCTCCATCTGAACCATCTAAACCCTACATCCAGTAAGCAATCATTTCACCCCCTTCTAAACTCCTCAGAAGTCATATTCAGCAAACCATTTTAGAAGTGTTTTTTTTTCTTCCAACCTTACACTCCCCCCCCCCCCTTCCTCCCATCACTCCTTTGGGAGATTTATCTGTTGTTTTCTTCTCTAAATTATCCTTGTTTTAATCCTGAAATCGCCTCCACACAGGTATACGTCACTCTGTCTCCAGTCCGGGGGTATCCGACCCCCTCGCTCAGCGTAGGTTCAGTTCTACAGCAGGTGTGTTGCATATTCATGAACTAACCAGTAGACACATTACTACAGAGAACAATGTTGTCTCACTTTGAATCAATTAAACCAGCATAATTAGCCCAAATCTTTGTTTGCCATCTGGTTTGTCTTCAGTTTTTTTTGTTTTGTTTTTTCGTTTGGTTCTGTTTGTTTTGAATGCCTCGTGATTAATTATATATTTTCGTTTCTCCCTTTTCTCTGAAAACTTTTGTTGGGAATGTTTTTCATTTAATCTGATTTCTGGATGCTTTTTTGCTGAATTTTGAAATTTCTGTTTGACCTGAATTTTTATTGAAAATTCCTTTTTCGATATTCACAAAGTCACAATTGGTCAGTTTTCAGTTTTTCTTGCTTTCTTTAAAGCCAAACATAAAACTGTAATTCACAAACTGTTCAAGGTTGGAAGAGCATGTGTCACAATTTTTGAAAAAAATCATCCAAATCATCTGAATACAAAGTTCTGAGAGATTCACTTCATATTACAAATTTGATTAAACCTCACCTTCTTTTCACTCGACGACGAATGAAATTTAAAAGTGTAATACGAAACTAGCGCTCTCGCCTTGACGATCGTGCCCACCAGGAAATTCAAACCCAGGATTTAAACTCTCATGGGTTTTAGTTAGTAATGTGGGTGAGGGTAATACTCATAAAGATGGGGTTTAGTTAGTAGTGTGGGTGAGGGTAATACTCATAAACATGGGTGTTAGTTTGTAGTGTGAATGAGGGTAATACTCATAAAGATGGGTGTTAGTTCGTAGTGTGGGTGAGGGTAATACTCATAAAGATGGGTGTTAGTAGTGTGGGTGAGGGTAATACTCATAAAGATAGTGTGGTTTCTGTAGAGTACTCACTGTATGGTAGCGGGTAATAAGGGTTATACCTCGGTTATTAAAAAGAAACCACTTATTGGATGATTTTTTGGTAGCTAAACCAGAGTTATTTAGTCCATTAGAATCCTGTGGTTGAGGGTAATACTCATATAGATTGGATATCAGAGGTATGAGATTTTGAGAATTAAAACTATGCTAGGAACATAAGAATAACCAACATCTACTCTTAATAAAGTTTATAGGTGCTAGCATGCAAAGCACATTAGTTTATGACCTAACAGTGTGGTTTCTGTAGAGTACTCACTGTATGGTAGAGGGTAATAAGGGTAACCTCGGTTATTAAAAACAAACCACTTATTGGATGATCTTTTGGTAGATAATCCACAGGTATTTTGTCAATGAGAATCCTGTGGCAGAGGCTTAATATTTCAATAACATACAATAGTTAGTTCATTCTTTGTAATGCCAAATAGTTGACATCTTTGGGTGATAGGAGACAATATGGGTGGGAAAATCGTAAAACTAACACATCATACTGCTGGATATAAATAAACATTGGATCTTAAGTCACTTTCCCTCCCCTCCCTCCTACCCAAAAAAAAAAGTGCAGTTCAGTTGTACAAGTCCTCTATGTCACCAGAAAGATCAAGGATACATCATTTAATGTACATCTGTTTATTTGTAAGGCTATGGTCCAAGAGCATGTAGCAAGCATCAAGTTTACCATATATATATATATATCTCTTTCGAGACAGTAATATATATATTTATATATATCTCTTTCGAGAAAGTATCTCTTTCGAGATCCGGCTTTAGGAATCACAAATGATTTCCAGTTGTTTAGCATCATGTTTGATCTCTAGAGTAAGGCAAAATATGTCACCACAAACAGAACTAGTATTGTTCGATACAGGTGACAAACGCCTACAGTGGAATTACGACCTTCCTTACCGGTTTAGAACCTCTGGACATACAATCAGCGTCCATAGCCTAGTGGTTAGGGTGTCCGCATAAAGCGGGAGGCCCGGATTCAAATCCCGGTGGAGGCTGGAAGTTTTTCACTGTTCTTGATTTTCCAACTCATTACGATTTATAGACGCAAAGCATACATCTCCTGATACGAAGGTAGCTGTTGGAC